>BQNB010102967.1:0-24130 GCA_026074375.1 Tanacetum coccineum | reverse complement strand
CACTTAAAGGTATGAATAAATAAATGCTTAATGCATTTTATGATCAAAGGAAGTTTTATTCAACCTCATACTTTTTATAAAATGGTACAAATATTTTTATAACTTTCACAAAACATTTTATACATTTAAAAGAAATGTTTTATTCAAAATAAATATTTTGAATCCAAATTTTCTACCTAAAAACGGCTAGAAATGTTCCAAAAAAACACCTCCCCTGGAAAAGATAAAAAAAGGGAGCGTCTGAGCCTGGGCGGCCCCCTTAAATATAAGGGCGGCCCTCTTAGTGATAAAGGGGCCGGCCATAGAGCTAAGGGGGGCGGCCAGACAAAAACGCTCCCCAGCTTGCCTATAAATACTGGACTGTTTCCTACTGAATTTTTCACCTTTTACACACACATTCTTTCTGTTCTAAATCAGTTTATACTTTCCTTTCATTCCTTTGATCATTAAATCATAACCTTTGTTTCCAAGTGATCCAAGCTTAGATCCTCAAGTGCAAAAGAAGAATACTTCCTACCATCAAGTGAAGAAGTATTATAGTTTAGTGTGTTCTTGTAACATAGTTACAATTGTATTATATCTTGTAAATCATTTATGTATATTGTGAAAGGTGTGTATAGTAGTTAGATTGTTGTGATCATAGGAAGTATAGTTAGATCGTGGTGATCATCAAGAGTTTAGATAGATCGGGGTGATCTTGTTAGTGTCTAGGTGAAGTGTAGTAAAGTTGTGAAGTGAAGTGAAGTAGTGAAGCGTAGTGAAGTGGTGAAGTAAAGTTAAATAGTGAAGTGAAGATAAGTTGTGAAGTTGTGAAGTGAAGAGAAGTTGTAAAGTAGTGAAGTAAGGAGAAATTGTGAAGTGAAGAAAAGTTGTGAATTGTTGTGAAGTAGTGCGGTTAGTATTTTAGTCCTCAAAATGAAAAAGTTGTGATAGATTGGTTCTAGCTAGGATTAGAACTCGAAATTTGGCTTAGTGTCGGAAATCGGTGTAAGCTTAGTTGTGTACGGTTTTCTCCGCCTAAAGGGAGCTTGTTGACATAGTGAAGAAAACTCTCGAGTTTGGTGCTCGAGGAGTGGAGTAGGACAAAGAGGTGCTTCGTTACCGAACCACTATAAATCCTTGTGTTGTGGTTTGATCTTTCTAACTCGTATCTCTTATCTTGCATATTTATTTCATATCTTGTTTATTTAGTTATATTGTTCATATTGCTCACATAGTGAATTCACATAAAGTTGAATCTAAGTTTTTATAAACAAACTATACATTAAATTAAAAAGCGGTAAAATATTCAACCCCCCCCACCCCTTTCTAATTTTCCACATTGTGTTTATCGACCGCGAGAGTGAGAAGACTATACCGACTATGGAGGATACACTACGAGCTCGACCGTAGAAGCAATTGGAATACTAATCTACGTTAGTAGGATTTTCATGCAACAACAGTTACCGCACCGGCAACAAGGCCGCGCCATTAGAGACACTCTACGACCAAGAGTGTCAATCACCCATCTGCTGGACCAAGGTTGGGGTGGTCGAGTCACTAGCCCTGACACTTAACCGTGAAACGACTAAGAAGATCATTCGGATATGCAACAAAATACAAGCTGCTCGTAATCACCAACATAGTTACGCAGATGTGAGGATACGTTTCGGCAAACGGGGAAAGCCGAACCCAAGTCATATTGAACCTTTCAAGATCATTGCCAAAGTTGGAACCGTTGCCTATCGACTCGAACTCTCAGATCAACTAAGCTGAGTCCATAGTAATTTTCACGTGTCAAACCTGAAGAAGTGTTTATCTGACGATACATTTGTTATACGTTAGATGAAATTCAAATCAACGACAAGCTCTATTTCACATAAGAACCCGTCAAAATTATGGACCATGAGGTCAAACGTTCAAAACAAATCCATACCCCCCAATTGTGAAAGTACGTTGGAATTCATGAAGAGGTCCTGAATTTACTATGGAACGTGAAGATCAAATCCGAAAGAGATATCCACGTCTTTTCGCCGGCCCTAAACCATCATAGAATACTACACCGTGAGCTTCGGGGAGAAGATCTTTTAACGGGGAAAGGATGTCACACCCCGTATATTTCAGGTCATTATTTTAAACTTTTCTGTTCACTCTTTTGAATTTTATACGTTACGTTTAAGTTTGACCCAAAACCGGGAAGATATCTCGCGTAAAACTGAAAAACGTCATCGGACGTGTTCCAGCTTTGGACTTGGATTAGTCTACGTGTTATATACATTATTTTATCATTTTAAAGTGTTACGTAGTTTACGTACACTTCCGGTTATGATTTTTATGTTTTCGCGTATAAGTTACATTTTTCGCGTTTTTGATCAAACGGGACCCTGGAAATTCGTAATCTTTTCGTGTAAACCCTAGATATCATATGCTCGGGTTTAGAGGTCATAAATTTTGTGATAACCCCGCTCCTACTTTAAAATTTTGAAACACACATGCATACTCACACTAAATTAAATCCAAGAGTATATTTTCACTTTAGCTCATGGTCCCCTCCCCCTCCCTTGGCTTGGCTTACCCTTTGGCTCCACTCCCTTCCCCTTTGGCTCCAAGTTCTTACTCCGCTATAAATACCATCCATATTTCATTCCTCATAAATTTTTCACACACTAGCTAACTTAACCAAAGAATTAATACTTGCAAAATTGGCTCACACTTCCTTTCTTTTTCTCTCTTGAAACCGAACCAACTACAACACCCTTATGTGGGTTCTAGCCATTTTGTTAAGACAAGTCTTGCACCCTAAACCCTAAGCTTGTCCTATATATACTACCACTTATCCCATTTTAGGTCATTCATTTCATTTCAAAGCCACCAAAAGTTTCCTTCTCCATTTTTCTTGTTCCTTTGGCTACGGCAACACCACAACCACCATAAGTGGTTTCATTCTTCCATTTTTGATCTATTCTAACTATTCCAAGTTCATTTCTAAGACCTTCTAAGGTGTTCCCAAGTGGTTAATCACACTTAATTCAAGTTTTTTTCAAGATCCAAAAGTTAAGGTTTCATCCTTTTCAAGTGGGTTTTCGAGATCTAAGGTTTGTTCACATAGATCTTGTGTTATTTGTTTATTCTTCATAAGTTGTAAGCTTATTCTTAAACCTTTCTTTGATTTCTTGATTTTATTATGTTCTTGGTTTGAATCCATGTGTTTGTGTTGATTTTACAAAAAGAAATAAAATGGGTATGTTAAATAATGAGGTTGTTATAAATCTTTTATATACATATTTGGATTTAGGAAAGGATGAGTGGAAGTGTTGTTACAAGGATGATGATGGGTTTAGGATAGATTAAAAGTGGATTTTGTTGGTTGGATTAGTAGTGAACGGGATTAGGTTAGTATAAGCACTATTGTGAAGTTTGGATGGATTTATGAAGGCGTTTGCAAAATATAAGGTTGTTGATCCGATTTTGTTTTTAGGTTTTGGGAGACTTAAAAATGTTTTCATTAGTCGAGAAGATAGATTTCGGATAGCTCATTTCGTATAGATAGTTTTTCATATATCGAACACTAAAATCGGATTTAAAATGACCGAGTTACGCTCAAATGAAACTTGAAACATTTTTCAGCAAAATGATTTTAATACGATCAGATCAGAAACGAAAATGACCATTTTGACCCCATTCGAGTCTGTTTCGGCCAAAGTGTAAAACACAAACATAACCTAAAATGACGTTTCCCTTTCCCAAGTCGCGAAAGTCGTGTTAAAAATGCTTAATGAGTGAGTTAACCCTAGTTTTTGTCAAGTTCTTTTCGATCCCTTTCCCAAGTCGCGAAAGTCGTGTTAAAAATGCTTAATGAGTGAGTTAACCCTAGTTTTTGTCAAGTTCTTTTCGAACATATAATTTTATATATGAAAATATTTTCAAGCGGGTTAGGTCTATTTTGGTTTCGAAAACCTTAGAAAATAATAACGTAGTGTTTTGATATTATTACGAAGGGTTAGGAGTTTTTTGAAAATGATAAAACGATATCGTTGAACGTTACTAAAAATAGTAAGTTAGTGCGAACTAGCGAGATAGAAATGAAATGTAAGCGTTAAGTGTTTCGTTAGTACGTTGATGGAAATATGGATACTACGATTATAGGGGATGGTATTAACATCCCGAAACTAAAAACTTTCCTAAAATGGAAACTTTCCTAAAATAGTAACTTTCTGAAAATGGCAACTTTTCGTAAGAATGGCGTAACGTTTATATAAACCTAATGAGTTCGTAAAGACACGTTTTTGTTAAATAAACTAAAGCACAAACACATATGGATGCTATCTCTTTTATAAGCATCTCATGCAACATTTCGTTATTTATTTCTCGTTCTAAAGCGCGTCTTATAATTAGGTCGCGGTTAGAGTCGTTCAGTTACTTTATCCTCTTCGTTGATTTAATATCTCATCGTTTGCTTAAGGTGAGTTCATAGCCCCATGTTTTACTTGTTTTATATTAACCTTATAACTTTTGGGGTGAGAACATGCTCGTTTACAACTTGTTTACTCTAACGATTTTAAACTTATTTATATGCCCGTTTACAAAACTCGTTTACATAATTGATTTCACACTCGTTTTACTATGAATACAAGTACTTGAAGCTTTTATGAATATGTTGGTTGCTTTTACTATGAACGCAAGTACCGTAAACTTTTACATATTACCTAAGTTTCCCTATTGCCACGTAGTACACACTATCATGAACTGTTAATTACTTCGTGTAAGCACGAATGTTGTGAATAGATCTATTAGTGTTGACACCCCCACCTGCAATTCTAGATGAGTACATTGGCCAGTGGGTGCATTTCATTTGAGGTAGTACTTGGGTGTTTTGGAAAAACATCGATTTGAGACGAATCTAAAAGACTAGGATTTACACAACTTGTTAAGGCTTCGGTGTCATGAGCTTAGGGTAATATCGTAAACATTTTTCTTGTGATATTGTATGTGTTACAATAGTCACACACACTCGGAAACGTTGAGATTCACACTACTTTTATTGAACGATATCAGTTACCAAATACTTTTCATAATACTGTGAGTGAAGCAGTATTCACTAAACGTTTTTTATTCTCGCAAATGCTTTACTTAAACCTATGAATTCACCAACTTTATGTTGACGTTTTAAGCATGTTTTTCAGGTGCTTAGCTTTGGACTTCTCTGATGTGCTATGTGGAGTCTACGTGCAATATGATATCATCTTTCAAGACTTTATTATCATTCATACTCGTTGTCTTTTGAAAACTTAATTACGCTTCCGCAACGTTTTAAATTTCATTTCAAATCTTGTAAGACTTATCCATTTTTAATAAATACAACGAGTTATGATTTTCAAAACGTCCATTAGTGGTCGTTCCCTTGATCTTGTGTGATGTATATTATGACGTCACGCCCCCGGACACGTGTTTCCGTCCAGGCCCCGTTTGGGGGTGTGACAGATTGGTATTCAAAGGGGGCTTTAAAGGGGGGGGGGGGTTTTATTTAGAGAACCATGGTAGTCGTACTATGTCTGGTCTCTAACTAGTATGTGATCCTTATGTGAATTTACGTGTGTCTTATACATGATTTTTCTATGGTGTATACGTGAATACCATTTTGCCTTGAGCCTGCTATGTTATGGGTTATCTCTGGCATAAGTTTATCTTACCTACGTTTATGTTCGTTGCGGTTTTTTTTGTCCTAGTGCACTATTTTTGCTATGAGCTTACATTTGTCTTGCGTTTATCTTTTCTCTACGGTTACGTTTTCCTTATGTATATTTCCCCACCTGTTTATATAGAAGCTGTCTATATAAATACTAAACTTTTCTAGGACATTGTGAGTGACACAATGGTCCCTAAACTTTCCTAAGACATTGTGAGTGACACAATGGCCTCGCTTATTTCTAAAAACATCATGATTAATACGATGGTCTCTAAAACTTCTCAAAATTTTCTCATAATACTAGTTTTGATGATATTAAAACTTGACATAGTTTGTCGATTCCATTTGTTATTATACTATTCGACTTCGAGTTTGAACACTCGCTTTGAACTTCTGAAATTCATACGTCATCACGTAACTCACCACATAGGAAGATGCTGGCTAATTGGAACGCGACTAGTAACTTGTCATCTCGTAACGTACCGTCTTGGAACACCAACTTTTGAAACACGGCTCATTAACGTCTCATTCCTTCCTCTTTACTTCTAGTGATTTTGAAAAATTGTATCGTCAAGAAGACAACTTATAAGTTCGGCAGATATAGACGACTCATAACCCAATGTATTGCTGACATGCTCTTTCGCCTTAAGCGGAATGAGATCCGAGACGTTAAGAATGAATCACGCATAAAAGACCCTTAAGACAGACCATGCTAATGAAGATCACGCCTTCCGACTAGAACGTCATTGGGTACGACTCAACCAACAACCCCCACCCCGAAGAGAGAATCTCGACCATCATAGCTAGTGATGACTATTTTATTTAAAATGTTTATTTGAAAATCTTGATGTATTGTTCACTTCATGGTACGAATATTTCCACTTCCTCTAATAATTAATTGTTTGTACAATTAATTTTACATCTCCCATTTTAACATCCTTGAAATACCACTTTCTTAATGTGTACTCATTTTAGTAGTTTGGTATTAATTCTCCTTATTTATTAATTTTTTGTACAATTAATTCGCCTTGCTCGTTTAACCTCCTTGATATATTGTGTCTTTGATATATGTCTCTTCCAACTATTCGTATTTGGTCCCTCATTTGCATCGATTAATCATACAAATAGCTCTCTATAGTCTTCTAGTTCATGATCTATTAGAACAAATTAATCTCTACATTCACTTTGTTAATTGAATAACCCTTTACGTTTATTTCCTTTGACTGTTACCACATTTGTACAGATATTCTTGATATTTTATGATCTATTGTTTTGTTATTTTTGCTACTTAAAATCATTTATAAAGCTTATAAATGTAATTGTTATCATTTTATACTGCGAAATTTTCCCCCTTTTTTTCTTCATATTGATTTAGATTCTCCTTTTCATGAAATTTGGTTCGGTAACCCTTTCGTTTGTATTGATCAATGATCATTGCTTCTTCTTCATATATATATTTCATCTCTCATTCTAGCATTCTTTGTTCATACATCATTGTACCCTAATAATAAATCGTTATACTCGATATAACCTTTTTACATTGACAACTACTCCCTTTGGAGATTTGTACTTCTTCTTTGATTCTTTCGTTTACATTTATTATTTCATTCCTCGATCTTGATGGGTAATACTACTCGATATGTACTCATTAGTTCTCTTTTGCAAGATCTTGGTGTATATTATAGATCTAGTGTTTAATCTTATTTCTTTATCATTTGTAAGCTCTTTCTTGAAGCTCCTTTTGATTTCTTTATTTTCTTATGCTCTTGATTTAAATCCTATTATGTTTGTGTTAACTTTTCAAAAAGAAACAAGATGAGATATGAAATAATAAAATTTTATACCTTCTTTTATAATAAATTTTGATTAAGGAAAGGATGAGTGGATTAGTGTGTTGATATGATGATAAGGATTGGATTAGGTTAGACATAAGTGTGGATTTGTTGTTGGATTAGTCGTGAACGGAGATTATGATTAGATTAGGCACTATTGTAGAGATTTGGTGGATTTTGGGATTATTTTTGACAAAACATGTTGCTGTCCAAATTTAGTTTTTAGGTTTTCAGAAACTTAATTTTTTTTTCATTAGCTGAGAAGGTAGATTCCGGATAGCTCGTTTTGTATAGATAGTTTTTCATATATCGAACACTAAAATCGAACTTAAAACGACCGAGTTACGCTCAAATGAAACTTGAAACATTTTTCGGCAAAACGATTTTATTACGATCAGATCAGAAACGAAAATGACCATTTTGACCCCTTTCGAGTCCGTTTCAGCCAAAGTGTAAAACACAAACATGACCTAAAATGACGTTTCCCTTCCAAAGTCGCGAAAGTCGTGTTAAAAATGCTTTATGAGTGAGTTAAACCCTATTTTTCGTCAAGTTATTTTCGGACATATAATTTTATATATGAAAATGTTTTCAAGCGGGTTAGGCCCGTTTAGGTTTCGAAAACCATAGAAAATATTAACGTAGTGTTTTGATATTATTATGAAGGGTTAGGAGTTTTCTAAAAATGATAAAACGATATCGTTGAACGTTACTAAAAATAGTAAGTTAGTGCGAACTAGAGAGATAGAAATGAAATGTAAGCGTTAAGGGTTTCGCTAGTACGTTGATGGAAATATGGATACTACGATTATAGGGGATGGTATTAACATCCCGAAACTAAAAACTTTCCTAAAATGGAAACTTTCCTAAAATATTAACTTTCTGAAAATGGAAACTTTTCGTAAGAATGGTGTAACGTTTATATAAACCTAATGAGTTCGTAAAGACAATTTTTTGTTAAATAAACTAAAGCACAAGCACATATGGATTCTATCTCTTTTATAAGCATCTTATGCAACATTGCGTTATTTATTTCTCGTTATAAAGCGCGTCTTATAATTAGGTCGCGGTTAGAGTCGTTCGGTTACTTTATCCTCTTCGTTGATTTACTATCTCATCGTTTGCCAAAGGTGAGTTCATAGCCTCACGTTTTACTTGATTTATATTAACCTTATAACTTTTGGGGTGAGAACATGCTCGTTTACAAACTTGTTTACTCTAATGATTTCAAACTTATTTATATGCTCGTTTACATGATTAATTTCACACTCGTTTTACTATGAATACAAGTACTTGAAGCTTTTACGAATACGTTGGTTGCTTTTACTATGAATGCAAGTACCTTAAATTTTTACATATTACCTAAGTTTCCCTATTGCCACGTAGTACACACTATCATGAACCGTTAATTACTTCGTGTAAGCACGAATGTTGTTAATAGATCTATTAGGGTTGACCCCCTACCCGGAATTCTAGATGAGTACATTGGCCAGTGGGTGCATTTCATTTGAGGTAGTATTTGGGTGTTTTGGAAAAACATCGATTTGGGACGAATCTAAAAGACTAGGATTTACACAACTTGTTAAGGCTTCGGTGTCATGAGCTTAGGGTAATATCGTAAACATTTTTCTTGTGATATTGTATGTGTTACAATAGTCACACACACTTGGAAATGTTGAGATTCACACTACTTTTATTAAACGATATCAGTTACCAAATACTTTTCATAATACTGTGAGTGAAGCAGTATTCACTAAACGTTTTTTATTCTCGCAAATGCTTTACTTAAACCTATGAATTCACTAACTTTATGTTGAAATTTTAAGCATGTTTTTCAGGTGCTTAACTTTGGACTTCTTTGATGTGTTATGTGGAGTCTACGTGCAATATGATATCATCTTTCAAGACTTTATTATCATTCATACTCGTTGTCTTTTGAAAACTTAATTACGCTTTCGCAACGTTTTAAATTTCATTTCAAATCTTGTAAGACTTATCCATTTTTAATAAATACAACGAGTTATGATTTTCAAAACGTCTATTAGTGGTCGTCCCCTTGATCTTGTGTGATGTATATTATGACATCACACCCCCGGACACGCATTTCGTCCAGGCCCCGTTTGGGGGTGTGACATCCAAGCCTTAGCCATACCCTATCCTCTATTCTGTATGTTGATGATGTACTTGTATGTTGATGTTCTTGACACATTTGGGTTATTAATACCCTATTTTGTACTTTCTTTAGCTATGTATGTTGATGTTTAGACATATGCTTGTTTATTCAAGTATTTGGCATTTGCAGTAACATTTAGCATTTGTAGTAATATTTAACCTATTTTGAGTTGACTGCATTTACATTCAAAAATCATGACATTTAGCATTTGCAGTTTGACTTTAGTCAAACTGCAAATGCTAAATGTCATGAGTTGATTGCATTTCCATTCAAACATGTATGAGCATGACTGCATTTGCATTTAGCATAAGGGGGTGTTTGGATTTGCAAACTACAAACTGTAATGTATGGGCATGACTGTATTTACATTCAAAACTCATGACATTTAGCATATTCAGTTTGACTTTAGAAAGTCAAACTGTAAATGCAAAAGGGCTCATGGCATAAGGGGGTAGTTGGATATACCCAATTCTCAGCTTCATAAGTTTGTTTCTGCAATCCATCTAACATATCCACAACATATAACATAAGGTAATCATAAACAGAAAGTCAAAACTCATGACATTTAGCATTTGCATGTCTGACTTTCTAAAGTCAAACTGCAAATCCAAAATGTTCTGAGTTGACTGTATTTTCATTAAAAACATGTATGGGCATGACTGCATTTCCATTTGGCAAAACTCATGACATTTAGCATTTGCAGTTTGACTTTAGAAAGTCAAACTACAAATGCAAAAGGGCTCATGTCATAAGGGGGTGTTTGGATTTACCCAATTCTCAGCTTCATAAGTTTGTTTCTACAATCTATCTAACATATCCACAATATATAACATAAGGTAATCATAAACAGAAAGATTATATCATTAATATTTCATCCAAACAGAAAGATCAGAAAAGAGAACCTACTACATTATCAAACCATCAACAACCCAAAAACCCTATGCATGAATAGGACAAAAGCAACAAAATACCAGGACCTATGAACCCCTACTCATTTTCTTCCATGTCAGCCACATAACTATCCTTCAGACCAATCCCAACATGAGTTCTAGCCAACAATTGTTCTAAACCCTAAGCTTTGCAGAATCCCTTGCAACAATTTCTCTTATGTGATCCAAACACCTCACAACATCCCCCCGCTCTCCTAATGCTTCCAGCTCTACTATCAACCTCTGATTGTTACTGTTGGTCATCCTAAGGCCAACACACTAACGTAGAAACCTTGAAAAATCTTCTTCTTCAACGTGCTTTTGAACAAATCACACCTTCATACGATCATGCAGGCGAGAAGAAGCAGCAACCTCTGTTAATTGATCTAATATTTCAAAAGTAGCCATGGAATAAAATATGAGAAGATAAATATAAGAAGATAAATATGAGAAGAGAGATATAAATAAGCAAAATAAATTTCATTTGGTCTTGAAAATAGCAAAGTCCTGATTGCAAATAGGAGATGATGAGACTCAAATTCATTAATACTTGCAGAATGAGTTATGGGGGGTTTAAAAGATAGATGTGATATTTTACTAATGAGACAAGTTGGAATGTAACTAAATACATTGATGATAACATGAATAGAAGACACTGTGGCTAACAAGTATACATTAACATGGGCATTTGCATAAAGAAACGTAAAGAAACTACATGATATGATTCCCATTCATAATTAACATGATATAACATAAACTGCTACAACTTAAAATGTATCATAGAAGCCTTATAGTTGTCTCTCATGTTCCTCATCCAACTCTTCTTTGTGCCTACATTTCTCTAACCACTCTTGTTCAGCCTGTGCTTGCCTTGCTTCTTCTTCCAATGCGAGGTTTAATGCTTCTTCATCAGCCATTTCTTGATGAGTAACATTCCCACAAACCTGCAACTCCAAATCAGTCATTTCTTCTTCTTCCATCAATTTTATTATTTCTTCTTCTTCCACCAACATTCCACTCCCACCTATACCACTGCCACTTTTAGGAACCGTATCCTTGCATGAAATGTTAACCACGTTTATCATTGTAATGTTAAGGTGATGCATTGATGGTTTAGGAGAAAAAACTAAAACATTAGCAAGTATCAAGGCAGCTCCTACAGTAATATCCTTTCCATAACCACCCTCATCAATGACTTTGTGATGTATTGTACCTGAGAGATCTTTCATAGTCACTATGAGATCACCAATCACATTCGGAGAATAAGACTTGACTATTGCAACAACTTGGTCAGGTTTTCCATTGTTGAGAAAGTTCTCGATGTCTCCTAAACACCCACTCACAATGCCACCATTAGCATTCACATAGTCAGTGGCGCTAACCCATGACCCACTCTTAAAATCCTCATCCTCATCAACTTTCTTCATATATTCTTGTGTCAACATTACACACCCCTCTCCACCATCCTGAATATCCATTTGTTTAAGCAGCTTGGCTGCTTGAACAGTACACGCATGACCAGGTATTATCCTAACTGGCTTTTGGGTTGTGGTGGATGTTTCAACACGTGTGCTGCTACAGGGATGGAGAACATGTGTTAATCTGAGATCGGAATCATCTATATCAAGATTGAGTTCCCATTAATCATTTTGGTTATTGAGATCGGAATCCATTTTCTTGAAGAGAAAGTGTTACTGAATTTGTAGGGTTTGGGGGAGAATCTAATATATATTAGTGTTAATGAATTTAGTTGGGGGAGAATCTAGTCGTGGAAGATACAATTTTGTTAACTAAAAAATGGAGGAAAACTTGGAGGAAACAAATGGGAGGGAAAAAACAGACGTGGAAGAAAAATATTAACGTGGAAAAAAAATATTGACGTGGCAAGTAGAAGAGTCAACACGACCGGTTTGATCGGTAACAAATGGAAAAATACCGGCTACTAGGGGTTTTGGTGGTTAACAATGATATTAAAATTAGTACATGGTTCATAATGAGACACGAAAAATAGTAAGTAGTTCATAAATGGTGTTTACCAAAAAAATAAAATGAGAATGATGAGAATAAACCACAACCACACATTTCAGATGCACTTACAAAAATTGATGCATATCACCTTAAAATTCTTCCGCCTATTTGAAATGTATGGCTAGAAATCTTTCTTATTCTTCTTATTTTAGTTTTTTTGTCACCGGATCCCTGCTCGACATTTACATTCCTATGAATGAAATTCCGCATTAGTTTCGACAAGGGTAATTAAATAAAACAAATAACATGAAAGATTTTTTCAATTTACTCTTTACTTAAACAAAATGGTTAATTCCATATATACTTAATTTAAACGTCTAAATGTCACATTTACCCAACTAAAAATCATAATGCCAAATATACCCAATTTAACTATAATATATGTCATATTTACCCAAATTACAAGTTTAATCATTTTGAAATTCTTTAATATTATCAATGAAAAATGTATGACTAATTTATCATTCTTAATTGGCAGTAAATGCAGTGATTTTTGTTTATCTACATCTGGAAATAAAAAAATCTGTTAGTAAAGGGCTAAAGGCTTCCATAAATATGCTGCAATTCTAAGGGGCTGTTTGATAAAACTATGTGATTTAACGTTGAATGATTATTCACTCCGAATGATTTATTCACTCTGAACGAGAGTGTTTCTGGGATGTTTGACAAGTGTTCTGAATGCGTATTTTTATCAGCTTAAATTACCATTTTAACATTTTATATAGGATTATACATTTTTAAATTGAATAAACTGGGCTAGCTCAGTTGGCCATCAAGGGTAACCTTGGGGAGGTATCCTTGGAGAGGTCTCAGGTTCGAGTCTCACCATGGACCTTCAGGGGCGGAATTAAATAGAAGCAGAAGTGGGGTTTATCTCCTAAGGAGAAGGTTCGAGGCCTGCATACTGCCCAATTGGATGTCACTGTAGGCACGAATAAGCATGAATCACTAACTACTAACTTTCCATTTAAAAAAACATTTTTAAATTGTTACCAGTTTTGATGTGTAGCGCCAAACTACGAGTAATTGTTAAAAGTTCATACGTTTATTCTTGCGCATTTTATATACGCATTTTTTTATTTTTTTAGTTAATATTAGTCTTAATATCAAGTTGTATAATTTTATTTGTTACAATAATATACAAGCGCATAAACTTGCAAAAGTTAAAATGTCAAATATAAAAATAAAAAAAAAGAAAGGGTGATTAATAAAATTATTTGAGATAAAATTAGTTTTTTATATTTTCAAAAGTAAGGATAAAATATGTTTGAAGTAGGTGTTGAGGTTGGATATTAAAATGATAAATCAATATGCTGACTTGCTGAGGTTGGATATTAAATGATATATCAATAATAATATATAAGTTACATAAATTCATTATAATAAAAGGTCTTCAATGAACTATTGAATCAATTTGCATATCTTGGATGGTGAGCCACTAAACTCCTAGTAGAATGACTAAGCGGCAAAAGAAATGTTATCAAACAACAACAACCTCTGACCGATTTAGATTTAGGCCCATTAAGAAGCTATCAAACAGCCCCTAACTCTTGTTACTCCGCCCTACATTTAATTTCTAAACGGTTAGCAATCAACATAACTACTATATTAATTGAATATAATTGTTGCCATTGGTTGGTTTTTATTTGTTTAATATAAAAATCTTTTCTTTCTTAACAAAACATAAAATAAAGAAACTTGAAGCACTATGGATGAAGTTACATGGTTCCATGGGTTTTGTTTGGTTCAGTGAGTGGTGTTTTTGTTTTTTGTTTTGATACCCATTACCCAAAGTGTTTATGGAGATTTTGTGTTTGTGTTAAGGGTATAACATGTATTTAATAATGTAAATTTCTTTTTAAATTGTTTATTAGAAAAATAGGTAGATATGACAAATATGGTATTAACATTGGGTATATATATATATGTCATTTTTACTTTTACTTGGGTAAATATATGGAATTAACCCTAAAAAAGTTATTATGAAGCATTTGTTACTCGTTAGTTAAGAAACGAGCCAAACTGTAAACATGTAGAAAAATATTATGAAAATTAGCCAAAATTATACGATCAGTAAGGCTTGTATAGACTTGATGATTAAAACAATTTACGAGAATTTTATCATGTACAAAATGCTTTGGTCTAAACTTCATAGGGGGTTGCTTGTTTTGAGCTTATGTGGGGGCTTATGAGCTTATTTGATTCCTTTATCAACCGCCATCTACCTCAGAAATTCCTCCTGAAACATTTTTCAAATACAAAAATATATGTTGTCAAGTTTATATTTCATAAACTTATTCTTTGAGCTTATTTTAAAACTTTTGAATTTATCCAAGTTTATTATGACATAATAAGCTTTTAATGATCTCAAAATCACCAAATGATGATGATAATGATAATGAATGACATAATAAGCTTTTAATGATCTCAAAATCAGCAAATGATAATGATAGCGATAACGGTAACGACAACGATAATAACAACAACGAAACTCATACAGTAAAACTTATAAACTCACAAATAAGCTTAAAACACACACCCCCATAGTATATTATTATTATTTGCTGGTTTTGAGATCTATAAAAGATTATTATGTCATATAATAAACTTATATAAGTTTATCTACTCTAAACAACTTTTTAATGTTTCTGTGTAAGCCAAGAATTATTATTTACAGTATATTTTACTTATTCGATGGAGGTACATCACAACACTATTTTCTACTAGACTACCTAACAAGTAACAACTCAATTTCATATAATCACATCCATAAAAATAAATCATATCCCTATAAATTTATCAATGATCATACGAAAGGAACAAAGAACAGTGTCCACATAGTAATAAGAAAAATTCGCAGATACAACCATGACAGAAATAACATTTTCCACTTGATTGTCTTAGTTTTAACTAGCAACAATAAAAACAAAAAATGTCTTTGATTAGAAAAAGCTTAAAGCGTAATCATTCCAGATTGCGCAAACTGAGTTTTTGACTATTCCATAACAAAGAACATGGGAACCTGGAATCAAAGACAAAAAGGATAATGTTCACCAACAATTGCCATTTTAGTTCTAGTCATTACTTGCAAGTGTAAATGAACACGTGGACTTACAATTTGCTAGAATGGATGTAGCGATGTTGTAGCTAGCCCGTCAATGTAGACATTAAAACGGCTTCCCTTCATGTCACATAGATTCTTCACGCGGTCCATAATTTTATTCACGACAATGTTAGCTTCTGTGCACAAGCTCTGAAAACATGGTTGCAAGTCAGCTCTGTTTGATGTAGGCAGCTTTATTAGTATCTCTTTAATGTCATGCAAAGATGATATTATGTTAGAAATATTTGATTTCTCTCCCTCAATATGCCAATTCATATTTTCCCAACATGCATCAATATCTGCATCCGTTTCCTCAATATGCGTTAGGTACTCAAGTTCCGTAATATGTTGCTCGGGAATGGTTGCCTTGTCACTCTCCATCAGTTTTTTCCTTCGATCAATCTGAGCCCTGTTGGTTTCGGTCTTAGCTACCTCCCACTCTAGTCGTGATCGTAAGTTATCCATACGTTCTTGTGCCAAATCAGTGTTCATCTTAGCTACAACCTCCTGAAATTTTTCCATGATAGGACAGAAATTATGGAAACCATAAGATTACTCTACATACGTCACAAGCTCCCAATGTAAACATGCTTTTTGATACAATATAACACTGACATTTCACTTTAGGGTCTAGTGATTTCATAATCTAATAGTATCGCGATTTCATAATCTTCTTTGATGCGTCAATAGTTGGTTAAATTCCCCAAAACAAAAACTAACAGATGAATAGAGCCTAAACTTCAGCATTCTAACTAAGTTTTTGAGATATCCTTGAGAAATAAATATTACACCCTCTAATGAAACAATTATATGTAAAGTTTGACGCTTTTAGCTTTCATGTGTTTTTTCACAACCACTTGATATATGTAAGTCATAGGACCTAAATAATCTTTAAAAAAACCTAAAGGAAAAACAAATACCTTCTATAGTTTATCTACTTGATATTAAATGTCAAAATGTCACAAGAAAGGCTAGCTAATGCAATAAGCATGATGCATGACAGATAATAATACACTTGAAGAGGTAAATACCTCACGTGAAACCATAGTGAAAGTAGCACTTGGAGAACCATCTAGCAGATAGTTTTTGACTTCCACAGACATATTTGCTTTCTTTTGTGTTCGCTCCTTCGAGTCCACATCTTTCGGATATATCTTCAAACTCTTCAAGTTAGAAAATGGAGAAGGTTGATTAAAGACTAGTTCTGCGGATGAAGAAAGAAGCTGCACAAAGATATTATAATAGGATTAGTTCAGATAAAAAAATCTTTGTAAAATGCAAATGATTTACACTAAAGACCAATACGAATATACCTCAACAATTTCCAAGTTAAGTCTAAGGAATTTGACACTGTGAAGATGTTGAAGCAGGCTGAACATTTTAGGAGCATCTTTAAGGTCTAGACACGAAACACGAAGATCAACCTTTTCCAAAGAACCGAAACCGTTTGAGAAAATACGCAAAGGATGATAACCGTCATAGACCAAGGATTCAAGGTTCGGTGCACTAACAAAATATGGAATCCTTGACCAATGTTTTATAGTGAGACTTTTGAGTTGAGGTGCTATCACTTCGACTGCATTCAATCTCCCGTCAGCTTCAACAAGAGTGAGATTAGATAGTAGAGGATGAGAAAAACTGAAACCAGTATATCCCAGTGTCTTGCAACTCTCCAAGGTGAGATTCTTTATGTTTGAGCACTTGGAGAAAGGACCAACAGAATTGTAAGTTTTGTCATCACAAGACAGAGTGACCTTACGAAGATACAATGTTGTTAAGGCTGGGAGGTCCAAAATTGACGTGATTGTAAGTTTATATGACCACGCAATCTCAAGTCCCTTATCATAGAGGAATTCCCTTTTCAAACTGAGATGTTTGAGGGAATGACAACTAAATAGAGAAAAAGGGAATTCAACATCATCCTCAAGCAAAAATGTAACTTCAAGGTGCTGGATATTGTGAGAGAATGCATAGTTTAAAATTTGTTTAACAGAATCCTGGGTAACACTTCCACGAAAACTGAGTTTGATTGAATACACTTGAACTTGATTATTGCGCCGAGAAAGAACATGGTTAACAGATTCAGAAAACTTAGGTAACGTGGAGAAATCCTCAGTTGAGAAATCAAGAAAGGGCATTGAAGTCCAAATATATCTCCATCTTGATGACAGAACGCTGGTTCCAATTGCACATTTCAAGCCATTTAAAGATAAAATTTTATGGATAAGATCATCTGGCAAGCTACTTAATCTATCAACTTCTACATTCGTTCTATTTAAATACCATCTAGAATCCATTTGCTTCAATAGTTTTGTTGCCAAACCATCACATCATGCCTTTATTTAATTGAAAATCTGCAAATAATAATAATTGGACAATCAAAACACGCTACAGTAATAAAAACCAACAATTACAAGAAAGTGATTTTGATTCACCATCTGATGGGACCTAAAGTTCGTAGAAGGACATGTGAAATTAAAAGAACATAGAGGCAATAAATCAAACGCTATGAAGGTCCAATTGTGATATTGTCAATAAATAGCTGAATCCTAACATAAATGAAAACCATGCCCAAACATAACTACGGAATAAAAAAATGTTATTTCATGACTTAAATACTCAAATGCGGCCGAAAGAGGCTTGGAACATGCATCAATTGAGAAGATTATTTAATATTTTATTAAGGTTGCTGGTTTTATTTCAACTTTAGTTTTGTTTTATATAGCTGGCTTATGGCTTATTTGGTTTTGGGCTTATGTTTCATAAGCTCACTTTTTGTGGCTTATTTTATAACTTTTCGGCTCATATAAGTTCATTATGAACTAATAAACTTATATAAGCCGAAAAGTTTCAAATAAGCAAAAAAAAAAAGTGAGCTTATGAAACACAAGCCCAAAACCAAATAAGCCATAAGCCGAAGCAAACACCACCTAAGGAAAGGGTCAGCCGGCACCCAAACGAGGGTTTCCGCAGATTTAAACCTTTCTTATAAAAGATAGACTCATACAGTGGGCATAAAACGTTGCACAATTGCAATTATAAATGTAGTCTAAAGATGTAGGATTTTTGGTTATGACATTTCGTCAAACACTTAGTGGGGACTACTGTGTATATGATTTAGCAACATGAGACATCAATTCTTGAAAATCACCATAATAAAAAAAATACGATTCATCGGATTTGGAGAAACATAAATAAATTAACAAAAACAACATCTTTGTTTTTGTTGGTTGAATAATAGGTGTAAAAAAAGTTCTCTTGATTGGGCTTTATGGCTTTCTTATCCTATGGACGCATGTTATATTTCTAGTACTTGAACTTGGTATTTTGTAATACGCTTCCTTCTAGCTCCTTGTTAGAATGTAGCGTTTTTTAATGTTTAATACAAATAGCCGTTTCAAAAAAATAATAATAATAAATTAACAAAATTAAAATACGCACCTTGTGTCTTGTAGAGGAAAACCAGAAGGAATAATATGAAGATGTCACATACCAAAGACTAATCTATATATATGAAGTGAAATATTTATGGCGGGAAATAATTAGTGATTTATAGAATGGCGCCAAAATATTTCACTATGGATCTCAATATTGATTTGGTTTACGAGTTTTGCTTTCGAAAATGGGTATGAAACCCACAAATGTAGGCATTTTCAAAACCTCTCATGGGTGATGTATTTGAAAACTCATTCTCATATCTAAACGTAAAGCGTGATGTGACGGTATAGCAAAGCCTCACGGGTAATGTTGTTCATGATATTGTATTGCTAAAGTATATAGGGAGCTTGTTATAGTTTAGCTAAGGTAGTGGTGGAACCCGAAAGTTAGAGGACGGGGGGCTATTTATTTTATTTTTGACAAAATTCGTTTTACACAAAAAAAATGAAAATAAAGATGAAAGGTTTTCACATTGTTTGGTTTCAAAAGTGATGACAATTTAATTATTGAGAAGGAGGCACTTTAATAAAAAAAAATTACACTAAAAACTGATTTTTTTAACTAATCGTGGAGGGTGTCCCCCTAATGTATGTTATAGGTTTAACAATTGGTTGGACAATTTGTTGTTATTGTTGCTCATATATGTATCTAAGGTTTATCCATGATAATATATTACTCCATTCGTTTTAAAATTATTGTCAACAGACAAAAAACACACGATTTAAAAAAAATATTATCATTTTTCTTTTGGATAAAGGGTTTCCCTGGTAAATTATATTACGCCAAAAAATCGTTGAAGTGCAAAGGATAAAGTGAAGTCTTTATCTCAGTCCAAAATGGACACTCACAGCAACTCAGTGCTACTAGCAACGCCCTACATAAGAAAGACAAACCAATCTTATGACTAACAATGAAAGTAATAAAAAATACTTCCTAACAACTATCATGCGGATATCATAGTGAACACAAAAGTTCAGCACTTGCTCCGGTAATTCATTCACTTGAGCTTCGAATCCGTCATAAAACCAAACTTCATCATCAGTGAAGACCCTCCACTAGTCAATCGAGAATCACTAGATCAACACCACTCGAAACACTAACAAACAATCACGATCTGGACCAATACCCAAACCCAAAAAAAATTATCATTACAACTTTTTTTTTCTTACTTTTTGCAGAATGACAGTTTTACCATTAGCTAATTAATTTAAAACTTCTTTAACGTTTGTAATAATAATCTCAAGTTATGTGGTATGGTAAACTCGAATTAAATTCTTTGATCTTATTTGGAAGTGTGGAAAAATTATTGATGAAAACTACAATTTTGGTCCACTATCTTTACCGGGTAAACACTTTTGTCCATTTTTTTTATAATTTGCGGGTTTAAGCCAAAACCGAGTATCCATTTCACCATTTGAGCCAATCTAACAATTTTGTTCACATTTGAGCCTAACACCGAGTATCCATTTCCATTTGAGCCAAATCAGAATTAATGAAATTGTATGATTTCGGCTCTAATGTGAAATGGATTACTTGGGGGTTTTGGGCTTAAACCCGTAAATTTTTAAAAAAATGGACCAAAATTGTTATACCCGGTAAAGATAGTGGACCAAAATTGTAGTTTCCTCAAAATTATTTGAGACAACTCGAAATAGAATAGTGAACAATAATTTTAGGACGGATGTAGTAAGTGTTATAATGTTATGCCATTTATTTACTAAGCGTTTCACTTACATGTTAAAGTTTCAATGTTTTGTAGATGCAAGTGGTGTAAATAAAGGTAAGAGTTAAGTACATTTTTGGTCCTTGTGGTTTGGTGCGTTTTCACTTTTGGTCCAAAATTCAAAAAAGGTTTGGTTTTGGTCCAAAAACATAGTTTCGTTCCACTTTTAGTCAAATTCCGTAAATTTTGGACTAAAATTTTTGGACTAAACTATGTCTTTTGAACCAAAAGTGTAACGAAACTATGTCTTTTGGACTAAAAGTGGAACGAAACTATGTCTTTTGGACCAAAACCAAACATTTTTTGAATTTTGGACCAAAAGTGAAAAACGCATCAAACCACAAGGACCAAAAATGTACTTAACTCTAAAGGTAAGGAGCAAGTTTGAAGTGAAAGGCTTATGATGTAGCAAACTTTGCCTTTTTGGGAATATGCAAAACGTGTTCGAATCCCTCAAAGTTTATGTAAAACGTATATAAAGATGTTTTAAATATGGTGAAATGTATTACAAAAGATTCCATAGAAAGTTTCACAAAATGATGTGGCGTGCATTAATAGGGAGACGCTAATCAGAAAGAAAGAAAGAGAAATGACTAAAAAGAATTTGATTAGTTACGTATCATTTTGTGGAAGTTATTTTGTGAATATTTCATGGATGTAGCAATTCTCAAAAATATGCATGTACAAAGTAGGCGTCTAAGAGTCAGTTGTTGGGTATCGGTGTACCTCCTGAAACCATTAACCAAGGTGCTTCATTGATTGGTTGTGGTGTTTTGCATACTCCATTTAATTACCTTGGTGTGCTGGTTGGTAACCTTATGTCTCGACATTCTGCTTGGACATCCGTTATTCAGAAACTTCGTGCTCGGTTGTCTAACTGGAAGGTCAAGACTCTCTCTATAGGCGGTCGGTTGACGCTCCTTAAATCTGTTTTAGGAGCTTCCCCGTTATAGACTTGTTTCTATTTTTTAAAGCCCCGAAGCAGGTCCTACACGAGATGGAACAGGTTCGTAGTAATTTCTTTAATGGTGCAGATCAGTCGGAACGTAAAATATCTTGGGTTGCTTGGGATAAGACTTTGGCTTCTAAGGAAAAGGGAGGTCTCGGGATCTCCAGTTTTCATGCTCTTAATAGGGCCTTGCTCCTCAAATGGGTTTGGCGCTTTATCTCTCAAGATGGTTCTTTTTGGTCGAAGGTTATTAGTGTCATTTATGGCTCTTCTATAGATATACATCAGACTTCATTCTCTTCGTCCTGATGTTCTATCCTTCGAGAGACTCGCTGGTTGTCGTCGAATGGTTTCAACTTTGTTGCCCGTTGTAAGAAAAGAGCTGGGGACGGTCAGAATACTAAGTTTTGGCTTGATGCTTGGAAATCTGATATTCCTTTTCGATTATTTGTTTTCCTCGGGCTTTTTGATCTTGAAGTTGATAGAGGCTTGTTGCTTCTAAGATGGCTATCCTCAGTTGTGATACCTTTCGTAGGACAGATTTCGGGACGGAATCGAGCGTCAGCAGTGGGTCTGATTTATCCGTGTTGTACAACCGGTTATTCTCTCTTCCTATATAGACAGGTATGGTTTTTTGTGATTTAAACGGTGGATGGGTTTTTCGTGATTAGAGCTGTCGTATTTTATCGATGACTGCCCCTCCTTCTTCATCGGGCGTCTACCAAGTGGGTAAATTTATTCTGATTAAACTAAATCTTTATTATGGCGAGTCGGCTAGATCGTATTCCCACTCGGTGTAATCTTGCTATTCGTGGTGTTGCTTTGGATTCTTCTCTTTGCCCTCTGTGTGGTCTGGTCCCGGAAGATGTCGCTCACGTCCTTTTCAGATGTGAGGTTTCTCAACTATCTTCGTTAAGATTTGTCTGGGGCGGGATCTCTGTTTGTTTTAGTTTGACTTTTTCTAATGGACGGGTCGGTTCGGTAGTGTTTGGTTGCCCTTTCAAGCTTAAGTTTTCTGGAAGGTGTTGTTTGCGCTGTTGGTGGTCACATTTGGGTTCTTTAGAAAGCGCTCTATTTTTTTTATGTCATCCCTCTTTTCGAGATGTATACAGCTTTTGTTGATTTGTTGCGTAGTGTTTTTCTTGGTTGTGGTTGTAGATGTTTTTTTCTATTTCTTGGGACTGTTGGCTGAAAACGCCTTATTTGATTACTTTGTAATTTCTTTCTAGCGCCTTGCTAGCTAATAAATTTGCCGTTCAAAAAAAACAAAGTAGGCGTCATTTGTATGCATAAAAGTTTCTAAAACTATGTTGTTAGGTGAGTACGAAATCTTACTTCTGCTGGTCTAGAATGCTAAGACTTTGCATTTCAGTAAAATATAAGTTGTGTTTAATTTTCGAGTCCTCTAGACATGTTTTTGAAAAAGTGATAGTTTTTAGCCCTCGGTCAAACCCATTTGGCCAGCGGGCTCTCACCGCATGTCATATTGGGTTAGCCGCCGGCTAAACTCATTTGTATAAAAAAAATAGAATAACAAAAAGATTTAAGTTTATTTGCATATCAAATTTTATTTGAATACCAAAGGACCAATCTTTACCCTCCATCTCCATTTCATCAAACAGATGAGATTAAACCTAACATTATAAAAAACTCAATTTCACCATTTTTTTCAAATATTAATATCTTTTGAATTGTTAATCGTTAGTTAAAACAAAATATACCATCACGGCGAGTATTTAATTATCTTTATATAGATGGCACTTTGATATACTTTCGACAAACTCTTTTTTTCTTCGTTTTTTCACCTTTTTTTCTTTTGACTTTTTCTTTCTTTTTGGTTGTTGAAACGTTTATGAACTCACATGTGATTAAACACTAATTTGAATATAGTAATAAAATCACATGTGATATTGGTGCTAAATCACATAAGATTTCATTGCATATCATTTGTGATTTAACACTAATATCACATTTGATTTTATTTGAATATTTAAATTAGTGTTTAATCACATGTGGTTTCTCATGCGAGTTTCAACAACGAAGAAAAAATCGTAAAAAAAAGGAAAAAACGAAAAAAAACGAAAAAAAGTGAAAAAAAGTTTGTCGAAAGTATATGAAAGTGCCTGTCAATAGAAAGATAAATAAATGTTGGTCGCGACGGTATAATTTGTTTTGTCAAACAATTAACGGTTCATTAAATATAAAAAGTAGAGTTAACTACATTTTTGGTCCTTATGGTTTACCGGGTATAACGGTTTTGGTCTAATAGTTTAAAAAGTAACGGATCCAG
>BQNB010102966.1:11369-24130 GCA_026074375.1 Tanacetum coccineum | reverse complement strand
TGATTTAGTACCAGGTACGGCACCTGTAGCACGGGCGCCTTATCGGTTGGCACCATCAGAAATGAAAGAACTGGCGGAACAACTTTAAGAACTATCCGACAAAGGATTTATAAGACCCAACCCTTCACCCTGGGGAGCTCCGGTCTTGTTCGTCAAGAAGAAAGACGGATCATTTTGCATGTGCATCTATGATCGTGACCTGAATAAGTTAACGGTGAAGAACCGTTATCCACTTCCTAGAATTGATGACTTGTTCGATCAACTTCAAGGGTCAAGTGTCTACTTGAAGATTGACCTACGATTAGGTTACCACCAGTTGAGGGTTCGTGAGGAAGATATTCCGAAGACCACGTTTAGGACGCTTTATGGCCATTATGAATTTCAAGTGATGCCTTTTGGTTTGACGAACGTGCCTGCTGTATTTATAGACCTCATGAATCGGGTGTGCAAGCCGTACTTGGATAAATTTGTGAATGTCTTTATCGATGATATACTAATTTATTCAAAGAACAAGGAAGAGCACGAAGGGCATCTCAAACTAATCTTGGAATTACTTAAGAAAGAGGAGTTATACGCAAAATTCTCAAAGTGTGAATTCTGGATTCCAAAGGTACAGTTTTTCAAACATGTGATAGATAGCAAGGGCATCCATGTAGATCCTGTAAAGATCGAGTCAATTAAAGATTGGGCGTCTCCTAAGAGTCCAACAGAGATCCGCCAATTTTTAGGACTCGCCGGATATTACAGAAGATTCATTGAAGGCTTTTCTAAGATAGCAAAGTCCATGACTAAACTGACTCAGAAGAATGTGAAGTTCGACTGGGGAGCAAAGTAGGAAATTGCATTTTAGTTGATCAAGCAGAAGCTATGTCGCGCACCTATTCTGGCCTTGCCTAAGGGATCAGAAAACTTTATTGTTTATTGCGACGCTTTGCATAAAGGATTGGGTGATGTGCTTATGCAAAACAAGAAGGTCATAGCCTATGCCTCTCGACAACTGAAAATTCACGAGAAAAACTACAAAACTTATGACCTAGAACTTGGAGCTATAGTGTTTTCCCTTAAAATGTGGAGACACTACTTATAAGGGACAAAGTGTACCATGTTCACCGACCACAAGAGCTTACAACATATGCTTGACCAAAAAGAGTTGAACATGAGATAACGACGATGGTTGGAGCTTCTTAGTGGCTACGATTGTGAAATCCGTTACCACCCAGGGAAGGCGAACGTGGTTGCTAATGCATTAAGCAGAAAAGAAAGGGTGAAACCTTTAAGGGTCCGAGCCTTAGTTATGAATATTGGCTTGAATCTTCCCAAATAAATCCTAGAAGCTCAAACCGAAGCATTAAAACCTAAAAACCTCACTGCTGAAGATGTTGGAGGTATGCTCCGACAAGACCTCACAAAAGAAAAGTTCCCCCGTGCAGACGAAACTCTATGTTTAAACAACATGAGTTGGTTACCGTGTTATGGCGACTTAAGGACTCTAATCATGCACGAATCCCATAAGTCAAAATATTCTATTCATCTGGGTTCTGACAAGATGTACCAAGACTTGAAGCAGTTGTATTAGTGGCCTAACATGAAGGCAAATATTGCCACTTATGTTTGCAAGTGCTTGACTTGTTCTAAAGTCAAGGTAGAGCATCAAAAACAGTCTAGTTTGCTAGTCCAACCAGAGATTCTAGAATGGAAATGAGAGAAAATCACCATGGATTTTGTCACTAAACTCCCTAAGACGGCAAACGGTTATGATACCATTTGGGTGATCATGGATCGTCTTACAAAATTTGCTCACTTCCTACCAATGAGAGAAACTGATCATATAGAGAAATTAATGAAGCTTTACATGAAAGAAGTAGTCACCCGACATGGTGTGCCTATTTCTATTATCTCTGATCATGATAGTAAATTTACGTCACTATTCTGGAAAGCACTTCATAAGGCTTTAGGAACTCGATTGGACATGAGTACGGCCTATCATCCCTAAACTGACGGTCAAAGTAAAAGGACCATCCAAACTTTGGAAGAGATGTTAGCGCGCTTGCATGTTAGATTTTAGAAAGGGTTGGGATAGACATTTCCGTTAGTGGAATTCTCCTACAACAACAGTTACCATACCAGCATAAAGGCTGCACCATTTGAGGTACTGTATGGGCGAAAGTGTCGATCACCTGTGTGTTGGGCAGAAGTTGGAGATGCTCAGCTTACTGGTCCTGCAATAATTCATGAAACCACCGAGAAGATCGTCCAAATCAAAAGCAGAATCCAAGCCGCTCGTGACCGACAGAAGAGCTATGCTAACATTAGACGTAAACCGTTGGAGTTTCAAGTTGGCGACAGAGTCATGTTAAAAGTTTCACCTTGGAAAGGGGTTGTGCGTTTTGGCAAACGGGGGAAGTTAAACCCTAGGTATGTTGGCCCTTTCAAGGTGATCAAAAGAGTCGGAACTGTTGCCTATAAACTTGAGCTACCACAACAATTAAGCCGAGTTCATAACACATTTCACGTGTCAAATCTGAAGAAGTGTCTGTCCGATGAGTCACTTGTGATCCCATTGGAAGAACTACATGTTGATGACAAGCTCCACTTTGTGGAAGAACCAGTAGAAGTTGTGGATCGTGAAATAAAACAATTGAAGAGAAGTCGCATTCCCATCATTAAGGTTAGATGGAACTCTAAACGAGGTCCTGAGTTTACCTGGGAACGTAAGGATCAATTCAAGCAAAAGTACCCACATCTCTTCACCAAGACCGCACCGTCGTCAAGTGCCGCGTCTTAAGCCTTGGGGACAAGGCTCATTTAACAGGGGAAGACAATAACACCCCGTGTTTTCAGGTCATGTTACCATTTCAATCATTCCATTTTCTTTCTATTTATAGAATTGTTACGTGTTTACTTTTTATTTAAATCGCCTAGTTAAAACCTAATAAGTAAAACTTAACCAATGCTTCTTAATAACGTGAATAGGGCTACGTTTAAACTAAAGACTCTAGTTAACATTTTTCTAAGACTTAGCTAACCAAAATTGAGTGTATGTCATTTTTACCCTTTTACCACCATTTAGTGTTTAACTCTAATGAGTAAACAAGCAAGTCTTGTATTCTTTACTTGTTTTTCAATTAATACACACAATAAAACTTCTTAAAACATAAACCTAATACTAGTAACTAATACCTCCTTAAAGAATAAACAAAAATATCGGGTATATATCTTGCACTCCACAAAATCAGTAGGTTCTCAATAAAGGATAAAATTTTGCAAGATTGTATCTTAATATAACTCTAATATCCTTTGGATAAAGCCCATAATTCCTTTTATAAAACCCTTTAATCTCACATGATAGTCTAGCCGAGTTCCCTTGTTTCTGCTTCACACCCAACCCACAATAGTAGCCCCCTTTTAATCCTTGTATCTTGACCATGTTAAACCCTAAAAATCCCTTGCCATATATGAGCTAACATAGAAACATGACCTTCAATTGAAACACTATGCCTGCACTTTTATTCAAGTATAAAAGTACTTACAAGAGGAGAAAACACAAAAGGTTTAAATACTCAGTATCATACTCCACCTCCTCTCACTTTGGTTTTCTTGGCTTCGACTTATTCACATACACACCAATCCTTACACCTTCATTTTCTCTATAAACCCTAGAAAACCCTAACCCTAAAATTCATCCATTTTGGTTTCCTTTCTTAGCCGAAGTTCAAGCAAACTGGTGGTGCTTGACGAGTTGCTTCGAGTGCGAGTAGAGGGCAAGCATGGTGGGACGTTGGGTTTAACAAAAGTGGTCGAGTGGTTTAGTAGCAAGATTAGTGTTTCACCGGGTTAAGTTTGATACGTTTTTTCCCTACACTTTGTGAGTTCGCACCCTATCTTTTTATACAATTTCATGTGTTTGCTATTGAGTCATGAGCAACATTCATTGTTATTTAACCCTTGTATGTTCAGTCCTTGTGCCTAAAAGCAGTGTGCTTGAAAAACCTTAATAACAAAACAATTTTTGTATGCCTTCTGATATAAAATGAAGTAACATTAAAAACCCTTATAAAATCGGTCAAGTGACTAGAAAAGGGATATGGACCACGTTTATGCAAGGTTGTTGAGTGTAAAACTCAGCCCCTTTGTAGTTAACGCGTTGGATTGATAGAAATAAAAGTGTATATGTGTTGTTAGTTAAAAACTGTTAGGTCTGAATTTCAGGATCAATAAGCAATATAGTGTATAGTCTAAAGAGAGAAAGTAGAGAGAGAAATAGAGAGGAGGAGGATTAGAGAAAGATTAGAATGAGATTAGAAGTAACCAAGAGACACACCTCACAAATGAGGTGGTGGAGGGGTATTTATACCTATTTACAATAATGAGCATAAAGCCCTTGACTTTTATACTTTTACCATTTAGACCCTTATCTTTTAGACTTTTTCTATTTAGCCTGGTCTTGTGACTTTATTTTAGTCACAAGCCTTTATCTCAATAAGATCGTCACTTTTCAATCGCTGCAATCATCCCCCAAGGGAAACGATCATTGAGATCTCTCATTGATTGCATTAATGATCATCATGTTCCCTTATTCCTAACAATCTCCCCCCTAAAGGATGATCATCTCTCTTATAACTTTGATCTTTGAACTTTCATTGAGATCTCTCTTGTGACTTTGATCTTTGAACTTTAACGCTTGTTTGTCTTGAGACTTGTTGTGTAATAGTAGTCTTGTTCCAATCATGCTCTTGTGATCTTGATCTTAATCTTTTCATTTTCTTTTTCCTTTTCCTTCGAGATCTTTTCACGTCATCATTCTTTATCGCGGATCCATCTTGATTTAACTTTTAAAGCTTCTAACCAACATACTCATACTTTCTTTATAGCTTACAATCTTCCTCATGTAGAACTTTTGTCTTGATCAACAACTTGACGATTTGAGGAAGTTCTTTGATTTATCAGAGTTGCAGAAGTGTATCTTTGAGCTTTGAGTATGAGATATGAAGAAATGAATTATGACGGTGTCCTTGCTTCTGAAAGGTAGAGATGTTGTTTATGTTCTTCCCCCCAAATAAACAACCATTCGAATGCACATACTTCACATTTCGTCCCCCTAAATGTTGCACTCTATCAAAATATCCAGCTTTAACACTTCTCTTCCCCCTGATTGCATTTGATGGCCATCAAACATAATCATAATCTTGTTGCACCTGAATATTCGATAGTGTAGTCATGTGTGAAGTGCGGTCAAAGCATAAGAGTCAACTACTAACTTCAAATCCAACAATCTCCCCTTATCAAAAGTTGTGATATCAATAAGTAACCTGTAATCCAACAACTTCACTTGTAATGTGAAACACCCCAAAAATGGGTCCAGCAGAGATGTTACCGGGAGCGTATAATTTCATAGTAACCATTGCCACCAGTCATAATAGAACGACCTCTAAGTGTCGTTTAAAAAGTATATCTGGAAAAGTTTGGACTCCAATGTTCCTCAAATAGGCCGAAGCATCTGTTTCACCTAAGAAAAACATTCGTTAAAAGAGGGTCAACATAAAAGTTGGTTTAGTTCAAAGGTTTTCGTAAGTATAATTTGCGAAAATCCCAAAAACTATATAATATTATATAGTTTAACCGTGTTACAAAGTTTCGCCCATACAAGACTTGCAACGCATAAACCTACATATATAGGTTTTCTATAAAAATATATAATCCCAATAAGTTCCAAGTATATATGTAATGAGCACAATATCTCCACAATGTTTATCAAGTTTGATTTGCACTTTAATCAAGCAACGTAAATATTCATATGATTAAA
Source organism: Tanacetum coccineum (assembly GCA_026074375.1). Classification (NCBI taxonomy): domain Eukaryota; kingdom Viridiplantae; phylum Streptophyta; class Magnoliopsida; order Asterales; family Asteraceae; genus Tanacetum; species Tanacetum coccineum. Next base: position 18,327 of record BQNB010102966.1, on the reverse strand, counting down.
ACAATATTACGATTACTTAAAGTTATTCAACTGCTACGTAACTCATATAATAGTATGCCACTTTATTCAAGGCACCGTAAGGTTCAGATTCATCAGTATGTCGTGTTGTGCTCCGATAATGTTATAACGTTCGTTAGTTTGATCTCGAACTAGTGATAGCTAATCACCCGAACGGGAGTAGTCAACCCCCAATAGATCTATCTCATAACACTCGCGCTTACCCTCCAGGTAATTAACAGTCCACTCTACTTAAGCTAATCCGTAATCATTCGAGTAAAAGTCAAGTATGTGTTTACGTCCAAAAAGTAAACCAAGTAGTGTATCTCATCGCGAGATATATAAAAGAGTATATAAACCAATTTGTTATCAACCATATAAATGCATTTGTAAACAAGCATGTTCTCACCCCAAAACTTATAAAACAAATCATGTAAAACGTGGGGCTATGAACTCACCTTTAGTGAGCGAATAACAAGAATATCACAGATAATGCGCCACGCAAATCGTCAGATGCAACCTATTTAAATTAAGGTCGTATAAGTACCAATTACTTTGATTAACTAACATCATATACAAGTCTATGTTAGTTACATCATACTATCGTTCGGGCTATCATAATTTAAGAGGTCATGTAGTGAACGTATGAGGAGCTAGGACACTTTAAATCGTAAATCCAACAACTCGTCGATACGCTACCCCGAAGAGGCCTCATTATGAAACTCCCTAGTAATATAGTACTTTGATAACCACATATAGGTCTATATAGTTCAATCACCATCTAATTGTTTTGGAAAAATTGCGTTTAATAAGTTAAAACGTTTATAATTACCGTTGTAGTAAATATAGCATAACTTTTGCGTTTTAAGCCCGATTTTGACGTTTCTTATGCCCACGCTTTCGTACTAAGACGAGTGATCAAAATATTACATTCTTAATTTTTCAACATTCTGTGATGAATAGTGTTTTTACTGTTCACAACAGCTCATACACTTATTTTTACGTTTTAATTATCGTGAAACCCGTAAATGTCGTATTTTATTCGTTATACTTTTAAGCTTCCACACCTTGTTACCAATACTTTACAACACTTATATCTTATGTCTTACATATAATAGGTTCATTAGTCCATATATTGTCCACATAAGTCCATGATAATAATATTAACAAGATTAGTAAGTTATTTATAACACTTTTACTTGTAGCTTTTTAAATAAACCATTAAAAAACCCTAATTGTACATATACATGTTTATTCTTAACCAACATGTACAACACTTATAACCCCATTATGTCTTGATAATTACCAACCTAATAATCAATGAAAAATGTACCAAAGCATAATCATAATAAAAATTCCCTTTACATGTTCAAAAGTCCTAAATTTTGATTTTTTCTATATAGAACATTCATATACATAAAAATAAAAGTAAAGACATAAATGGAATTTTTAGATAACCTGATATGATGGTAATATGATTGAAAAATATGATCAAACCCTTGTTTTACATTTTTAAAACCAAGCTTGCAAGCTTAAAAACCCTAGCTTCCTTTTACTTGCTTCAACACTTTTATAAAGGTTTAATCAAACCCTAGTACATCAACTTAGAGGTAATCTTGAGATAGATGTAGGAGAATACTTAGAACTGAGGTAAGATAAAACATTAATGGATGGTTTGTGTGTTGGGTGTTGCCGTTGCCAAGCAAGAGAAAAAGGATAGATTGGTTTGGTTTCCTTAAGTGTTTTCAAGAGTATGAGTGTTATGTCCTTGTATGTACTCATCTTATACAACAAGACGAGTCCAAGATTCATAATAGGGACCAAGAGAAGGGGGGGGCTGGTCCAAAGGTTGCCAAGGGAAGGGTTAGGGGTCTTGGTCTTGGTCTTTGGTCAAAGGAACAAGAAAAGCTAGATTTAATGGTGTAGATGTTGTACAAAACCAAGTTGCAAGATTTTTTTCCATATTTCTTTGTATCTATTGCAACAAATCCGGCCAAATAGAGATATATATGATATATTTTTGTAGTTTTTATGTATTGGGTATAAAAGTGGGTATTTGTTGAAGCGTAGAAAAGTTTTTGTGTGGATTCCGAGGTATGCCCTAAACTTAATTTATCGCAAAACGTAAACACTTTACGTAACCAATAAAAATAAAATGAACAAAGTTAATAATTATCATCAAAATAATTACTTAATACTTGTTTAATGTAAACATTTAATTGTTTGATGCCCGTTTACATTGAACGATAATTTTTGGCGTACGCGATTTAACTTAACGTTTACGGTTTAAAAGCAAACGCGTACATTACTAAAAGTATATAGTGAATTTATCAACGACGTCAATGACCCTAAAACACGGGGTGTTATAGTCTCCCCCCGTTAAGTGAGCCTTGTCCTCAAGGCTTAATGACGTGGCATTGGAAGAAGATGCGCGATTGGTGAAAAGATGCGGATACTTCTTCTGGAATCGGTCTTCGCGTTCCCATATGAACACATACCTCTCCTCGAGTTCCATCGAACCTTGACAATTGGAAAGCGGCTTTGCTTCAACCGCTTGACTTCTCTATCCATGATTTCTACAGGTTCCTCCACAATCTGGAGCTTGGCACCAATATGAAGTCCATCTATCGGAACGACTAATGGGTCGTCGGAATAGCACTTCATGAAACGTATTGTGAACCCTGCCTAACTCTTGAGGCAGCTTAACTTGTAAGCAAGGGCTTCCACCCTAGCCAATGCCTTGAAAGGTCCAGCATCTCTAGGGTTCAGCTTCCCCCGTTTGCCAAAGCGTACTACTCCTTTCCAAGGCGAAACCTTAAGCATAACTCGGTCGCCATTATCGAAATTCTAAAGGCTTACGCCTCTCATTGGTGTAACTCTTTTGGCGAGCAAGTTTGATAGCGAATTGTCCTAGGGCGACTAGTGATGTGTCTTGGCTTCTTGGCTTAGGATTTGGTGTAAGATGACATTGTCTTTATTTTAAGATGGTGCAAGAGTTTACTCGGTTATTATGATTATTATTTGTTCTTTGTGATAAATATGTTCTATGAATGTGCATACAACTTTGATCTAACTAGAAAAGTTGTTTTCTTGATTACAGGTTTAGGGTGACTACTCTCAGCATGAACATTGTCCCTGTTCCTGAATTATACATAGTTTGATCAGCTATGTATAATTTATAGGGCTAACGATGCGATGCTCATTTTCGTCAAAATAGTGTTATAATTTTGACTTTCTAAGTAGAAAGTTTAAAGTAAGGTGACTAAAAAAAAAAAAAAAAAAAAAAAAAAAAAAAAAAATAAAAAAAAAAAAAAAAAAAAAAAAAAAAAAAAAAAAAAAAAAAAAACAAAATAAAAAAAAAAAAAAAAAAAAAAAAAAAAAAAAAAAAAAAAAATATAAAAAAAAAAATAAAAAAAAAAAAAAAAAATAATTTGAAAAAAAAAAAAAAAAAAAAAAAAAAAAAAAAAAAAAAAAAAAAAAAGAAAAAAAAAAAATAAAAAAAAAAAAAAGAAAAAAAAAAAAAAAAAAAATTTTCACAACACATTCATTTGATAGGAAATATTTTAAATGTCGTACAACAGAAATTAAGAGAAAAAATACATATGAGGACTCCAAGGAGTTAAAGTCTAATATAGTCCAACTTAGGAATTTATTAGGCAAAGCGAGACAACTTTCTCTTTAATCTCATCTCAATCTCAATATTGTTTAGGGTCTTGATCGTTTCTCCTCCTCCTAAGGCAGCACCATTCCATGGGTTTCCAGTACCTCCAAGCTTGGTTTCTAAGATTTCGGTTCTTTAATTTGGGCAATCACTCTTGTAGTGCCCACTTGATTCCACATTCATAACAAGTTAAGGTTCCTTGATTGTTAGAAGCAGCAACTCCAATAGTCCTCGAGTCAACTGACGACCCCTGCAGTTGCGCATTTTACAGTGCAGTCGGCCATGATTGTTGGTGAAATTTGCACTTGTTGCATAATGGTAGAGTTCCGGCATACTCTTTTCTTTCACTAGTCCCAGCGGCGTAAGCTTGGACCACATTCTGCCTCTTGGGAAGTTTTTGTTGTTGAGCTTGGTGGTTGTGTCAGTTTTCTCTTGTTTCTCAAGGCTTGACATTCAGCAAAGTGCTGATTTCTTATCCATCAACTCTGTTGCCATTTCAGTACTTCCTTCATGGTTTTGGTTCTTGACCACACAACACTTCCGTGAATCATATCGGGCAAACCACCGACATACCTTTCAACCTTGTCAGACTCCTCAGGAAACATTCTAACACACAGCAGTGCTAGTTCCTGGAAACGTTGGTTGTACCCTGTCACATCGGTACCTTTTACTTTCAAATTCCACAACTCAGCCTCGAGCTTCTTTATCTCGTTCCTCGGACAGTACTTGTCAGTCATTTTCTTTCTCAGATCTATCCAGGTCATTGCATACGCAAACATCATGACCAACATTCAAACGTGGGAATTCCACCACGTTAGAGCTCCTGCCAAAAGAGTACAAGTGGAGAACTTGATCTGATTTTCCACAGAGCAGTTGCTTATGCGGAATACAGTCTCCATCCTTTCAAACCATTGGGTTAGTTCGACCACTCCCTCAGTGCCTTTGAAATACAGAGGTTGGCACTTCATGAAGTCTTGGTAAGTGCATTCTCGAGCAACGCGTTCGGGTATTCCTTCTGGCACCCTTCTGAAGAGTGGCTGTCATCGCCTTTCCTGTTTGCGATCTGCGTCTGCCATGCACAGTAACACCTGGTCAATCATTGCCTGAAGTTGGGCATTGGTGACAGTGGTGGTGGTAGGATTTTCTGTGACTGGTGTTGACCTTGTGGCTCTTTTTGGTGCCATTTCCTTCAAAAATCCCAAAAAATATAAGATTATTAATTCTCAAAAGTCATGCTCTGAAACAAGTGTTGTGAATGGGATGTTATAGTCAAATAAGATGTGCGCTCATGGCAAAAATGGTTATGGTAAGATTATCCATATTTGATAACTTAATGTTTAGGTATCATTTAGAAACTATTACTAAGTACACCTTGCCTAAGGGAATTGTACTAGTATTTATATAAATAATCCCTTATATAAAAAAAAAAAAATTGTAGAATACACAAGGTAGGGTAAGTATATATATATATTTATACATATATATATATACCTAAGTCACGTCCGCAAGTAAGTATGTAGTGTGTCTGCACATATCAGACAAATATTCCTATAATGGTTTTACCACTATAATTACGCGTAATTGTTCAAATAACGTTCTGATTCTATTGGATAGTTGGACAAGTGGACTACTAGTGTATAAATCACCGTTAAGCAGTAAGTGGGTAAAGTCTCTATGAGCTAGGGTTTAACAAGATCACCTTTGCTTTAATCCCTAAGATAGATTATAATCAGTAAATAAGGATGCTTTATGCGGATACTTTAATTGTGACAGAATTAATGTGTCTAGGTCTTAGGATGAAGTCCCGCCTAAGTCTAAAAATGATATGCCTCTTCGAGATAAGTAATCATTGCACTGCTTAAACAAACTAACCTTCTAATCGGATTAATGATGGCTAATACAGTTTTCTATTATAAGGCTTTACCGCTCTTTTATCTTCTGTTAATTTGCTCGCGTGTATTAAAGTGTCTTGAATTGATTGTAGTCACCACCAAACCTGTGCCAGTCTCTCAGGCTGAAACCCCCTATTTTACCTGTTAGAATTAAGATTAGAACTAACATAGGATTAGCATAGGTGTAACACCCCCAAATTGGGTCGCAGCGGAATAAGGGTCTGGGGCGTGTTACTTCTTGATCAATAGCACAAGATATATAAGAACGACACAAAAAGTCGTTTAAAATGATACATTGGATTTAATTGAAAGATCTAGTACAAAAGCATATAGCTTTACTTGTTCATTGTTGAATATTACAAAAGTTGACAATACATTTCCCCAAATATGATGCACCTAAATCTTTAAGCGTGCAATCCAAAATATAACCCAATGCATCCTTGGCATCCCATGCCTATTGATCTCCTGAAAACATTGCTTAAAAACGTCAACAAAATTGTTGGTGAATTCATAGGTTTGATAAAATCATAATGTGCAGGACCGCAAGACTTTTTAGTGATAATGCAACACATGCAGATCTCACAAAAACTAGATTACATTTACACTAAGCTCATGACACTGAAGCTCGACGATCTTTCTTGCAATTAAACTATATATTGCAATTTCTGCCCGATTAGATGTTCAACCCGAAAACATCTTAAATTCGACATGCTATAACGTTCGTTCCCGGTGATAGCTAATCACCCGAACGGGGAGGTCGTTTCCCGAATAGATCTATTAAATAACATTCGCGCTCACATAATGTAATTCCCAACTACATCTATGCAATTGACAGTTCATGATAGTGGGCTTAATTGGGTTATCGCTACTTAGGCAAACATGTAATCAATACTTGCGTCCAATTTATAAAACAAAGCATGTTTCCACCCCATAATTATAAATCATTGAAATCGTAAAAATGTGGGGTTATGAACTCACCTTGAGTTCGGATAATCCAAGTATCGCAGATAATGCATCACGTAAAAGATCGAATGCAACCTAAATTATCATAGGTCGTATAAGTACTATGTACTTGGATATAACCTTATAGTTGTTACCTCGTACTATCGTTCGGGCTATCATAATTAAAGAGGTCATGACATGACGTTCGAGGAGTTAGGACACTTTAAATCGTAAATCCAACAACTCGTCGAAACGCCATCCGAAGAGGCCTCATTATGAAACTCCCTAGTAATATAGTACTTTTCGTATTAAGACGGGTTATCATAAATTGACATTTTCCGTATTTTGACCCTCTGGTGAACAGTAACTTTTACTGTTCACACCAGATATGACTTTTATTTAAATCGTTTTTGTTGTCGTAAAACCCGTAAATGTCGTATTTTATTCGTTATAGCTCCGTTTTTAA
>BQNB010102966.1:0-10501 GCA_026074375.1 Tanacetum coccineum | reverse complement strand
GGCTATTTATACCCATGGTATATTTAAGTTAGGTTAAGGTAGGATGACGACACGTGCCAAGACGCTTCCCAATCAACGGCGCAAAAACATAGTAAAAAGATAATGATAACAGCTGGATATGGGACCCAGGCGGTCAAATCATGCAGAGAATAAAGGGACATGAAGAGTCCACGTAGCCAACGACAAACTGCCAAAACGGTACAAAGGACACGGAACAAGGCAGGAGTAAACGAAAATTTGATCACGGAACTTTAAGTCTAGTAATACTCTCTGCACGCTATAATTGTACCGCGTACGGTAAGCATACTAGACTGGGGGGCTTGATGATGTATAATATGAGCACCAAGCTTACTGGGCTTAGTTCATAATATACATATATGGGCTCAGGCCCAATACAACAAATAGCTGGACTGCTAAGCCTAACAAGAGCCATGCCCCGGATATTTCAAAGACGCACGTGAGTATCTTCTCAGCCGCACCAGTGCGCATCCGCGGACAAACATTGACCGCGGAAGAACACTCGCGGCCGCAAAAACGATTATACGTGGACCCTTGCCCGACAAGGGACCCACTCCGACCACCAACAGTTACAAGCGAAATACTAGGAAACCCTAGTATTAGGCTTACCTATAAATAGGGGTCATTTCACACCCCAAAAAGGTACATTCTGTCTAATCATTAACTCACACACATACTCTGACATTCTTTGACAAACATGTGTACTTACTCTCACGCCGGAGCTTAATCACTGGGTCCGCCCTGAGGTAAGGCTAACGGTTTACTTTTAATTGTGCAGAAAGTCATCATTTCTCTTGCTCTAGTACAAGATCAAGCATTCAAGTCATTTGGAGGCCCGACCCGATAAAGGACTTTGACACTACTAAACCCGACACGAATTTTGTACTAACAAATAGGTTGCAGTTGAAGGCTAAAAGTTTCGTAAAGAGGGAGGTGATAGAAGTGGCTGTAAGGCAGTTTATGAATTTGGAGAGTGAAATGATGACAAATTTGAAGGAAAATGTGAAGCGTCTTGAGGGTATATGTCATCAAAGTGTTGAGAAAGGAGGACAAACTAATACAGAGATTGATTGCTTCATTGAAGAGTCAGGGACATATTTGGGTTCAGGTTGTTAACTTCTAACCCTACAAAAGATTTGCAACAGATCAAGCATGCTGTGTCATTCTCGAAAGATTCATTTTGTACTTTCTCAAAATTTGTTGGTATAATAAACACTAGATGTATAAGCACCATTTTGTCTGCAATAGCCAAGGGTAGTCAATGTCAAATATATGATTCTTGGTTTATATCAATATCGACATGATGTTTTCAACAATATAAACATGTAACCGATGTTTTTTGATATATTGAGAGGTTGGTTCTGAATGAAGTTGTTTGCTAACAAGCTGATAAGAAATATAAAAAAGCATTATCCATAGTTTATAATCAAGTGTGTGGTATCAGCACATGGTTCTTTCCGTAGCATGAAACTTGTTATAAATGGTTACATGGAGATATTAGACATGCAAAAAGGTAAACCATCATCTGACTAGGCCAAAATGGCAAGTCTGAGTACGAAATTATATGCATCAGTTTGATTAGTTAAACCAGTCAAAGTAAGCTGAACATATCATTCAATTAGCTTATGGCCAAATGGCGAACTTAGTGACCAACGAATCTAAGCTACAAGATATCATATTTCAATGCTAAGATTGAAAGTTTGAAAATAAGTTGTGTTATACCTGGGAGGGTATATATGCCGACAGATTAGAGAAAACGAATTCAAACTCGAAAATTCACATGTAATCAAAATGAAAATTGAACAATGTTTATGGATTCTACAAACATTGATCCATCACAGCCCCAATAAGCAACCAAGACTAACTAATTTTCCCTCCAAAAGTAACAACTAACTAACAGAATCAGTTACACAAAGCTGGACATGACTTCAATCAATCATTATATAAACCTCTTTATTAACCATTTACATATTTCTGAATTTAATAAAAAAAATCAAAATGAATCAAGTAGTTGTAATACCATACCCAACCATAGGCCACACAACCCCTCTTTTAAACCTATGTAACAAACTCTCATCCTTTTCCCGCCAAAAGAATACCGTTTACACCATCGTCATCACCGAGCACTGCCACACGCTCATACGCTCTAATCCAGCCCCCGACAACATCCGATTCATCACTATCCCGAATGTCACTTCACCTCATCATCCAGACACCGTAGCATTCTACATTGCTGCACAAAACGCAATGCAGAATCAGTTAGTTTAGCTTCTTGACCGTGTGGATGATCAGCTACCGGTGAAATATGTGACTGCGGATGTTATGGTGAGATCGGCGTTTGGTGTAGCGAATAAGAGGAAGATGCCGGCTGCGGCATTCTGGTCTATGTCCGCGTCCATGTTTACGTTCGTGTATCATGCTGATACTCTTCATCCTCAAACGTACGGACCAGGTGTGTGATTCTTAGTTTACATGATTACCGTTTGATAACTGTTTAGATCGCCCTTGATAAACACTAAGTTATTTTGTATTTTTGAAGGTGTGATTAATGCTAGTGTTATTGATACATAATGTTTACTGTGTTGAATGATGATTTACGACCACGATCATACAAGATGTAAGAGATTTTATGTTTTGATAGTATTTAGATCGTATGAATTATGATGACATTATGTGATACTTTCTGTTTAATTTTGATCTAGTTCGTTAATACAAAATTTTGATTATATATGTTTGCTAATATGCAAATCTAATATGTGATCATAGTTCCAAAGTTATTGATTAGTTTGGCTATTTTGCCTTCAAAACAGGATTTGAATATAATACTAGATAAAGACAGCAGTAACGCATTTAGTTTGCGTGTTTTGCCTTCAAAATAGAATTCGAATCGTTGCCGAAAAGAATTCAAGATCCAGAACGACAATAACACGTTTGAAAATTATGTTAGCAAACACTTAGTTTTGGAAATAATCTAGACGTGTTTACATATGTATTAGTAGCTGGAAATAAATTAGTTATTACGGTTTCTGCTATTTTTAGGCTCTATAAATATGTGTTATCACTTATCAGGGCAGAAAACTGTGAAGAAACATTCACAATTAAGCTTATTGGTTAATATAATTCTGCACTGCAGATTTTCTGCCATTGTAGTTGCGTTCATATAATTCTGCACAGCAGATATTCTGTGCTGTCATACATTATATTTTTCAACACTTATCAACCTCATTAAAAATAGAATTAGTATTTGAAGACATCGAGTAATGTTAATAAGAGTATAAACTAACCTATGTGATGCATGATTTATATGTATGCTCTCAGGAAGCGAAGAAATTGTTGATCACATACCTGCCATATCTCCAATCAGCTTGGCAGACCTTCCATGGACAAACCAGATATTCCATGAAGTTGCGCTTCATCTTAAATCATTGAGTGAAATAGCACAATCACTTCTATTATCCACCATCTATGAGCTTGAACCTGATGCCATTGACGTAATCCTAGCTAAAGTTACAATACCTGTCTACGTCATAGGCCAAAACATACCTGATTTCCAACTCCTGCGCAATATGCAATCAGATGAATCCAGTGGATGTTTTCATCACACATAACTGACTTAACTTCCATATTAACTACTACTTTGATAACTATCCATATAATGGGTGTTAGGGTTAACTATTTTGACCCATGTACAACCCATTGCAGTTAACAAATTCGACCCATAATACTAATACTAATTACATATAATTAAACTTGGCTATAATCAATTAAAGGTCTATAATCTCCCTCACCTAATCTATTAATATATGCCAATTTTCTACTAAGTGATGAATCTTTCTGTCTTCAAACAATGACTTCAAAGTCATTGCTTATCTGTTATGCTTCCTTCTTCTTTCCTGCTTCTTTTTCTCCAAATTGCTTCCCCTTGCTTTCCCCCTCCTGACCTGACTTCAAACTTGTTTTCTTCTTTTTTCTAGTCTTCTTCATGTGCATCCCTCACTTCACAATCTTCCCTCCTCCTCTCTTCCTCCAGCATCGACCCTTTGTCTTTGTTCTGTTGCCTTGAGGATCTTTTACCTCTAGCATTAAACGACTGCTCTACTAAACTCCTCAACCACATCTTTCTTAGGCCTTCTTTCATACCAAGGCTTCTTTTGCTGTCTTCAAAGGTATACCTTGCACAACCATGATCCAATGAACCTTTGTAGCATCCTTTGATTGCTTCTCATCATCTTTGTCATGCAACTGTCTTCCATTTGTCAACCAAGAGTGACACACAGATAACCTCCAAGGCTATCTACTATCCTTTGTGCCAGAACTAAGTTAAAATTATTTCCATCACCCCTACAACTGGTGGTATTTCATCTATCCTATTCCATAAATTCAATAAACCAAAATAGAACCACTTCACAACATTTCCACATATTCTTACTGAAAATGTCCCAATGGCTTTTGTTACACCAATGCTGTCCTTCTTCATCAGATCCATGAAGGATAAAAACCTTGAAAGTGAGTTTACCTTTATTGCATAAAGTGACCCATTCCAACTAATGTATTCCTCATCCACATAGTCATGGTCATCATCTCTGTCCCATTTCAACTCTTCTAGTCCTCTCACCAATGATTCTTCATTTTTTGGTTCTATGGATTCAAAGTATTTGTCTAAGAACTTGTTGTGTTCAATGACAACATCCTTTAACCCTTCATCTTCTGTGAGATTTTGCTTCTTGTTGCCTTCCCAGTTTCTCACACACTCTCGATCACCATCCCAAACATGTATGTATATTACATTTTGTTGTTGCTAATCTTCACTACATTACCCCTTGTCTTCCAATAGAATCAAAACTAAGAACATTCAGGTTCCTATCAGGTGTATATGAGATCATTAGGGATCACAAAAGTTTCCTTCTTTTGGTTTCATTGTGACATTCTATCTCCAACATCCATTATGAGAAAATAATCGTTTTCTCTTCCCTTTTCTCAGTTTCTTTCTTCTTTCCTCTATCACAACTCCAAACTTGTACTTCAATTTTCTTGAACAATGAATTCTTGATGGACACAAAATGTTGTTTAGTATGCACTGCTTACATACCAAGTTATCGATTCCAATTTTGCACATCAACAATCAGTGTCCTTTCTAATCAGTAATTATTGATTACATGAACTTTCCTATTCTCTTCTCGAGGGTAGTTTTAACCTTTCATCTATTTCCCTGCAACTTTCTTTAATGTATGCTCACAATCCCGTTTTTTTCGTTTTTTAAACATGGCCTTCTTGTTAATGTTTGTGAAGTAAGACATTCCCGCAACACTAGTGACCACGAATTTTTGCATATATAACATCTTTGCTCTTTTCCTCTTTCTGAGTAATGCCACTGTCCTTCTCCATGGTTCGTTTCTCTTTCCACTACGATATTTCTTTTTTAATGTATATTAGGCTGGCTTTTTAAAACAACAGCCTTTGAAGGGCATAAAGTCATGAACCTTTCTTTTATCGCTCAACAAGCCATCTCCGTTGCAACCAGGGACAAACTCTTCTTTTTTAAACCTCTTCCTTTTTTTTGCTATTCCATGGGAAACCACTTCATCTGTGTGTCCCCCCCCCCCCCCTTTTTCCCCTCTCATGCAAGTAATCTTCTCCTTGTAACTCCATCTTGGTTTCCAAGACCAATCAGGGATGCAAAAGAGAATCATCAAATACAAAGCAAGATTAGAGTAGCAAAAGGATATGTCACAGAAACAATGAATAGACTTTCCGACGAAGTATTTGTTGCACCATTTTGCACGCATCTAAGTCAAGACCAGTTCGTTTGATACTTAGCAACACTAGCAGTATATCATGGATGGCAAGTAACAATCACTTAGATGGGTAAAATCAACATTTTTACATAGAGATTTTGAAGGAATAAGTTTATGTTTACACAACCTGAAGTTATTCATACAACAAGAAATTCCGGGAAATTTTAACAAGCTCACTAAAGCCTTAATATGGCTTAAGGAAGCACCACGAGCTTGGGAATTGTGAAGCTTGATCAACCTTAAAAGTCATTAGACTTTCACAGAAATGTAACTCGAACAAGCAGTTACTTACACAAGAGAAGCAAGACTTCTACAACACTTATAGTTGGAGTCTACGTAATATACCTTTGATATCACCAGGCACTCCAAGGAAGGAAAAATCTATCTCTTGTTTAATCCCAGATGAAAGACGAAATTTAAAATGACTACGGACTTATTAGGATTGTTAGCTTATTACTAGGGATAGAAGTTACTCAGACAGGAGGAGAGATTCTACAATCAAGTAAACAGATACATCCAACAAATCTTTGAAAGAATCAAGTAATGAGGAAAGTAAAGACACAAAAGATACCAATTATATCCTTCTGGTAACTAATTGTCAAGGCGAAAGATGGAAACTCATTGACGACATCTTATTATACCGAAGTTTTTAATTGGAAGTCCATCATGTATTGCTACATACTAGACCAGATCTTAGTTACTCAGTCTGGACTTAAAATCTACTCACCAGATCTATAAATGCAAGACCCAAAGGATCATCATCTGAAGGCAATAAAGCTAGTAATATATCCGGATACATCAAAGGAACATGAGGAGCATGGCATTATGATACAAGAAAGAAAGGCGTCTAGCAAGATTACAGGTTTATAGCGACATATTATGAGTCAACACCTGATCAAGGAAAAGGAACTACCAGAATAGTTCTTTTCTATTTGGAGAATCACCTATTACCTTGTGCACGCATAAGCAACCAACAGTGCACTCCTCATTATTGTTGAGGTCAGAAACATTCATGGCATCTACTAGAGCAACATGTCAATGCCTTTATTGATTAAAATGATACTTATTGAAATAATTGGGTTGGGATGAGGAAAGAATAACATTAAAAGTAGATAACATCTCAGCAATACACACTCCGTCAGGAACCCGGTTTTTTATTCCATGGAAAGAAGTAAGCATGATCATATCGACAATTCGCTATCATTTTTCTAATTGTTCGTGAATATGCGTAGAGAATGACACATAAAATGTGGAACATGTCCCCCAGTGAATAATATTACAAAGAGCAGAAAATATTTATAATAACTAAAGCTTTAACAAGAAAGATACAAAGTTTTGTCACCATGCGACAAATTTCTAATGCTCCCGTAGTTCAAGATCTTGGAAAAACGAAGGCAACGATCAAAGATTAAGAAGGATAAGAATGTGGACATAATCCGACATTGCTCCTGCTAATTATGTAATAAACAAAACCCAAGTGGCTAAAACTTTTTAGATAGATAGTTTATAACCCTCATTTTTTATCGGGTTAAAGGTAGTTATGAAGTTAGTTAGTTATTAATTTCGGTTATGTTTAATACCGGAACAGACACAATGGTTCGCCTGTGAACCTATATATACAACATACATATTACGTTCAAATGTCAGACGATATACGCATTATTATTCAGTAAATTTGCAACTTGTATCGACTATACTAGGGACAACAATTTACAGAGAATGGGGTAAAGCCAATTTACAGAAGTGATCAAGAAGGAGTCACAAGAAGATACTTGCAGAGAGAGACACCACAGATCTCCAATCAGCTTGGCAGACCTTCCATGGACAAACTAGATATTCCATGAAGTTGCGCTTCATCTTAAATCATTGAGTGAAATAACACAATCACTTCTATTAGCCACCATCTATGAGCTTGAACCCGATGCCATTGACGTAATCCTAGCTAAAGTTACAATACTTGTCTACGTCATAGGCCCAAACATACCTGATTTCCAACTACAGCGTAATATTCCATTAAATGAATCCAGTTACGTTTCATGGCTACACTCCAAGCCTCAAAGATCTGTACTCTGCGTTTCTTTGGGAAGTCAATTATTGGTTTCTAATGCTCTAATTGATGAAATGTTGGAAGGTTTAAAGCAGAGGTGTGAATTTCTTGTGGTGTGTTAGAGGTGGAAAAATCTCACGGTTACATGGTGATTATAGGAGTAATGGTTTGGAGGTGGATTGGTGTGATCAATGGAGGGTACTGTCACATTCTTCAGTCTGAGGGTTTTTGAGTCATTGTGGGTGGAACTCGACTAAAGAGTTTGTTTTTAGATTTCAATGCTGACCTTTCCTATAACAGGCGACCAACTACTTAACAACAAGCTAATTTTTGAAGATTGGGAAAGCGGGTGGAGATTGAAGAATGGAAGTAGTATTGTGAAGAGGGAGACAATAGCGGTAGTTGTAAGGTGGTTTATGTATTTAGAGAGTGAATTAGTGGAAAAGTTGATGGGAAATGCTAAGCGTCTTGGGGGTATTTGTCGTGAAAGTGTTGAGATAGGAGGACGAGCTAATAAAGAGATTGATTGCTTTATTAGAGAGTCGGACATAAATTGGGTTCAGATAGCTAACTTTTAATCCAACGTAGACTTGCTAATCAAGGGTGGTGTTGTGTCAGTCTTGAAAGATTATTTTCTCAAAATTTGTTGGTATAACAAACACTAGATAGCACCATTTTGTCTGCAATAGCTAGGGATATTCGCTGTCAAATATATGATTCTTGGTTTTATATCAGTACTAACATTATGTTTTCAACAAATAAAAAAACATATAACTGGTGTTTCTGAGTGAGGTTATTTGCTAACAAACCAATAACAAATCTGAAAGCATTATCCATAGTTGTTTATAATCTAGTGTGTGGTTATCAGCATATGGTTTTTTTCTTTCTGTAGCATGAGACTTGTTATAATTGGTTGCACTCTACATCTTTATATGGAAATACTAGTCATGCAATAAGGTAAACAGTTTGACTCCCCCCAAATGGCAGGTTTTTCTACCTTCAGTTTGAATGCTTGCCAAATAGACCTGGCTATATACTATATAGTGATCAGCTAAACCAGTCAAATAGTTCAACATGTTAGCTTATTAGCTTTTAACCAAATTGTGAACTTAGTGACCAGAGGATTTAAGCTGCGAGAAATCATATTTCAATGCTAAGATTAGAATTATGCAATAAGTTATGTTTTCACGGGGAGGGTATGCCTATAGATAGGCTACTTTACAGAAAAGGAAAGGGGGTTGGGGCAGTGCTCCCTTCTTTGCCGCTCCTTGCATTGTCTTTTCGATGCTTTCTTGAAGACCACTTTCTTGCTCAAATTCGTCAGCGCCTGTCCAAAGAGAGATAACGTCCAATTCGTCACCATCCCCAACTCCAATCATGCCCCTCAATTCAATCCCAACCACCTTAACTACGTTTCCCTACATAAGTCATTGGAAACATCATTTGATCGACTTCTTGATAGCACAGATCTACCCGTGAAATTCATCATTGTTGATGTTATGATGTTAAGCGTTTTCGATGTAGCTTACAAGAGGAAGATTCCTGTGGCGTCTTACTGGCCGATGACGGTGTTGTCCGCGTATATGCCGGACAGGCTAAAAGCCCGAATGGGCCACACAAAGCCCAAGCGAACCACTCAATCCCAATCGAATCATTCCAGACCAAGCAAGTTATTCAAGTCCGAAAGGGCCACAAGTGTCTGAACGGGTCATGAAGTTCCAAGCGGGTACGGGACGCCAGCCTAGTAAACAACAAAGCGCTGACTTCATTCCAGAGATCTACAGGACAACGTCATCAAAGAGATAACGTCACCATAAACACAGAAAGATAGTGACTACACGATAAACTATGACGTCAACTAAAGAGATGTCACCATCTAAGACAGGCGATAGAGACATGATGAAAGGGTCGTCACCTACATGCCAGAAACCGTACATCTCTATAGTGTTTCGACTAGTATAAATACCCCCCGTATTTACTATTCAAAGACAACATTTACTGCACACACACACACATTTATTACTATAGCCCCCTCGGCTCCCATATACAGCCCCTTCGGCTCATATTCACATACTTACTCTCACACCCGAGCTTGGTCCTGGATCAACACCCGGGGCGATTTAACGGGTATTCTTTCTTACTTTCAGGTAATTCAAGAGGATACTTCACCAAGGGACGAGGGAACGCACCCTAGACTCTGGGCACAGTATTTTACCTTAACATTTTGGCGCCATCCGTGGGAGTCATGTTTGAACATTGTTTTGAAAACTTGCCTGCGAAGGTAAGGGCCGGACTAAGAGAAACAAGAACGGACTTGGTGGGTTTCGCCGGCGAGGTGGCGAAACCATTGGGTAAAATCGATCTGGAAGTATGTTTTGGGAATGAAGGTCTGAGTAGAAGGATGTCCATAAAATTTTTAGTCATTCGCGCCCCCTCTCCCTACAACATAATTTTAGGAAGACCAGGGTTGAAAGCACTGCATGCTATCCCATCAACTATCCACTCAATGATCAGGTTCCCCACTCCAAAAGGAATAGCAACTCTGGTAACCCGGGCAACAATAATCGCAAAATGCAGACTTCGAGAAGGAAAGCAAATACTGACGGAGAAGCAACCGGAGATCCATGAGGCAGGACAGCCG
>BQNB010102965.1:0-14009 GCA_026074375.1 Tanacetum coccineum | reverse complement strand
CTCTACCAGTAGGAACTACATACCTACCAGTAGGAACTACATACCTACCAGTAGGAACTAATAAATACAAATATACCTAACATAAGTACTCCAAAGTAGTCCATGATATTTTTACGTTTTAATGCATACAAAGTGTTATAATATCAAAAAATTCGACTTCTTTTATAGACAATGAACTGGGTCAAGCTGACCCAGTTCATATTTTGACCCGTTATAATAATCGCCCATTTTGCCGCACATACTTTCAGTCGAAAGGCTCCATAGCCACTTAATAAATTAAAAAAGAAATTGGATTGCCTCATCATCAGGTTAGAATGAGATTGTAAATGTTGTTAATGAGATGTTCGTTGTTTCTGCCATTGTGTTTTAATATGAGCTGATTTTTAGTGTACATACTGAAATAAGCACTTTCTTAATTTGTGGTTTTGGGTGTAACAGTTGGAGGAGAATAGGAAAACCCGAGGACCTTCCCTTGAGAATGGAACTGCTGGGAGAGATCGCCCATTTTTTGAGGTTACCTTTCCTTTTACGTCACTATAACTTTAATTTGTTTAAAGCTTAGTTAGCTTCTTTATTTAATTTTTCTGTTAATAGGACAAAAAGTCGTCGGCTAAATAGAAGTACTTCTTCGTTTTAGTCATTTATAATTTTATAAAACCAAAATAATACAACTGATTTTCAACTAATTTTACAGATCATGTTAATGTATTAAAGATAAAGAGACCAATCACTAATAACACATATGAACCATATATGGGAGGCTTTAGGAGACCAGGAAGATATAAATCTCAATCCGAATTAAAAAAACTAAAAACCAGGCCATATTCCAGTTCAAGTAGGTCCATTTTTACTCAATAAACCTAAAGAAAGAACATACTAATATCTAAAGTTAGATTATGTACATGATAAGTTTAATTTCAGCATGGAAGTCAGGATGTAAAAGTATGACTTCTTAACTTTGTTCCTCTACTTAAATTACCTATACCAAAATCAGATCTTTCTATTTAATCGCTGAAATGTTCTAAGGTACTGTAAACCTCTGTAACTTTTATATCAGCAGTCAAGAGTTGAAGTTTGCTCTGATCTTAGTTTTGCATCTTGCATCTTATTATGTCTTTAACTTCCGCGACAGCCACAGGAAACATCTCTTCAGTTTGCCTCTGCCAAAGGAAATTTGCAGCTTCCAACAATCGTGGTTCAACCAAAAACTTCTTTCCTTTTACCGCCCAACGCGATTTCTCTGTTCCAGCATATGTAGAAATGCATGTGTTACGGATGGGTCAACCTCAGTCGATCATTTAGCTCCTAACTGCTCTGCCAGCATCCATAAATGGTGATGTTTCGCCGGGAATTTTAAATGGTAATGAATGATTTCCCTCTTTTTATCTATTTGAATTATTAGGGTGAGCGAAAAAGAGCAGATACAACATAAGGATATCTTACCTGCCTCGCATCTCGGCCTGCAAAATTCTCCCTAATCTCTTATTGTGTAAGAATGTCATTAGAAGTGAGCTTTCAAACAACATTATAATATCTAGTAGGTAAAGGTAGCAAAATTGCATCTGAGTAATGGGTCACAACAGAAACCTTACGCAATCAATAATTAGATACAACTTGTGTGCATCGCACGGGTCTGAATGTCTCATAGTATATAATATTTTAATACTACTACTCATTCCGTTTTAAAAGAGTTAATTGCATAAATGGTCCCTGTGGTCATCCGGATTCAACGAAAATGGTCCCTCAAACTTTTTTTTAACGAAAATGGTCCCTATGGTTGTGAAACATAACAGGGTTTGGTCCCTATAGGGACCAAATCCATTCTGGGTCATGGGGACCAAAACCATTATGAATCCTCTTCCCACAGGGACCAAACCCGTTATGTTTCACAAACATGAGGACCATTTTCGTTACAAAAAAGTTTGAGGGATCATTTTCGTTAAATTCGGACGACCACAAGGACCATTTATGCAATTAACTCGTTTTAAAATAAGTGTTTTTTAAAACTATTCCTTTTCAACTTTTGACTTAATTTTTTTGTTATATAATATTTTTATGCATGATATAAGAACGAATTGGGCTTTAAATGTATTTTTATTAGTAAAGGGGATGTTTGGTTAAGCTTATGAGTTGGGTTTATGCTTATGTTATATAAGCGGCTTATGGATTATACTTCCTCCGTCCCAGAATTATTGTCCCCCGACAAAAAACACACATTTTAAGAAAAGTATGTTTATTACTGCTTTCTCTTTCTTAATTTTTAGCAGAATGACAGTTTTACCCTTAGCTAATTAATTAAAATCTTTTTTAAAGTTTGTAATAATAATTCCAAATAAAGGTAATATAGTAAACTTGATCAAACTTTTATATCTATTTCTAGTAGTGGACAATTAAATTGGGACATCTCAAAAAGAAAACGTTGACTATTAATTTAGGAGGGAAGGAGTATATGTAAGCTCATAAGCCCATGTTGAGTGTTTGGATTAGCTTATATTTAATAAGTTGATAACTTTAAATGTTTGGTTTAGTTTAAAGTGTTAAATGACTATAAGAGACATGCGTTGGAAAATAGAGTTAACTACATTTTTTGTCCTTATGGTTTGGTGCATTTTTTACTTTTGGTCCAAATTTTCAAAAAGCTTTGATTTTAGTCTAAAAGGATACTTTCGTTTCAGTTTTGGTCTAAATCCTCGTTGACCGTTAGTTTGACCAATTAAATGAAATTAAATGACTAAAATGCCCTCCACTTCATTCTTTATTAGTATTACTAGCTTCATAGCCCGCCCGAATGGGCGGGCTAGTTTCATGAGTTTAGTTGTTAATAACAAAAGAACATGTAATAAATTATAAAGTATACCAACGTATAATTGAAATATTCTGCTAACAAAAGTACAGTTGTAGATTCAAAGACTATAATTAAAGAACTTTGTAAACCATACTGATATAGTTACCTTCGATAATTTTGCATATTACTTGATGCCATTACAACAAAAAGAAATTGTCACATTCCTACAATAGATACCCTCGTTAACTGAAAGAAACTTGAGGCGTCCAGTTAAACAAAAGTAGCATCACCTTACAGAAGGCAAATCTGATGTCACGATTATGGTAACTTTGTCACATCCTCTAAAGAACCACGACTTTCGTGAAGAAAACCACAATCCGAAACAGCCACAACTCCTTTTTTATTAATGCTTCCACAAGTTCAACCTGAATAATCCATTCCAATTAAAGTCATTTGATCATGAAACATATATATGTATATATTAAAAAAAGGTTTAAAAAAGAGCACGCAATAAGAGTTTGCATTGTTGCAAATATGAAAAAGGATCCCAATGGTTTAAAATCAACGTTGTACCCCACCTCGCCAAGTGACTTCAACATGAAATATCTTTGTAATTCATAATCATAAGAAACAACTATGCAACAGAACTTATTAAAACATCTAAGCAATCCATAAGGGAAAGTTTCATGTCGGTTTATTTTCAAATTAAGTACCTAACTATAACTTTTGAATCAAGTCATTTACGTCAGTTCATTTTTAAAATTATGCACATTACTTGAGTGAGAAAAGAAACAGAACTAGTTGATGAAAGAGAAATAGTTACCTGATTTGCATATTGCCTTGATTAGTTGCATGGAAATTTAGTCATCCGATACCCATGAATTGTAACTGGGGACCTGTATATATTACATAACAAAAATAAAAATAAATAACTTAGTAGATGCAAGGGGCGGTGCTCATTCTTGAAACATCCAAGCGTTTGCTCTCTACTGCAGTAATGGAAGCCAACGCCAGCCCTGCCACACACAAGGTAACATGGGTCTGTGTTTTTCTGTGCGGATTATATCTTTCTTCCGCACACTTCATGATAACGTCCCTATGATGAAACCATTTACCTTTTAATCTAACCTTTTTGAAGTTTTGATATGGTAATTAGCATTGCTACAAGAGACTAATAAAACATAAAATATGAGTGTGAGTATGCTTATTAATATTTCGTATAACCAATGACATTAAAAAGAAAGTACATGGCACATAAAATATAGAATAATGAGTACATGCCTCATAATCCTCTTTGTGGAAAACTAGAAGGGGGGGTTGAATAGTTTTCTTGATTAATTGTTACCTTTTTAAAAAATTTGTTTGAAACTATATGTGAAATGATTATGATATTGGTATTGGTATATGAAGTAAGAAATATGAAAGCAAATAAATAGAGAGTTAGAAAGAGATAACCAAGACAAAAGTATTTATAGTGGTTCGGCTACAAGGACACCTTCCTTGCCCTACTCTACTCCCCGAGTCACCTACTCGAGAGTGTTCACACTAGTCAACTCGAACTCCTTTCAATTGGACGGTGAAGAGCCTACCAAACGTTGCTTATACCTCTTTTTCGGTACAAGCTATATACCGAATTCCTTTAACACGGTAGAATAACTACAGAATCTACTACACTTGATTTACTTGATTAAATGTAACTAAACACTAAAATTGATGTTTTCAAGACTCTGCACAATGTGGATCTTGATGATGTTATGGAGATACAAAACAGTTTGCTTTGAAACTTGATCGTTCTCGAAGGGAGGGTTTGGCAATTTTCTTCTTGAAGTAAATTACCTACAAAAATGCTAAAGGAGAAAGTTGCAAGAGATAAAGAGATATGTTCAGATGATTAAAGAGTATTTACTTCGTGTGAAGCTTATATTCCTATATGTCCCTTTCGTTTTTGTTAAACATGTATTTTTATAGTGTTAGAAAAA
The DNA here is from genome assembly GCA_026074375.1 of Tanacetum coccineum. Taxonomy (NCBI): domain Eukaryota; kingdom Viridiplantae; phylum Streptophyta; class Magnoliopsida; order Asterales; family Asteraceae; genus Tanacetum; species Tanacetum coccineum. Next base: position 9,245 of record BQNB010102965.1, on the reverse strand, counting down.
CATGAGAAATGGCTTGGTATTTATAGCCTAGAAAAACACTATAGCCCGATTCTGCCGGTTTTGTTGATGAATGGAACCGGCAGCCAAAATCAATGGAACCGGCGTACAGTAACCAAATCCGAATTTTGATTTGCAAAATCTTGAGAGATATTGTAAGATTACCCTTGGATATGCTGCATTTGATTAGGTCATGTATGATGTAAATAAGAGAAAAATTAGAAAACATTTTTGTGTATAGTTTTAGATTTATATAAAATAATGTATACATATTTTCATGAAACTTAGTGATTTTCCAAAAGCTTATTTTTAAAGGATGGTTTTAGTACAATGTTTCTTTATGGTTTTTCATCAATAAAACTAGGAACGTCGTGAGATAGAAATAAACATATTTTATGGGTTTATTTGTATTAACAATCTCCCCCTTTTTGTTGATGACAAAACATAATGTTTTAAAAAACAAAATCAGTTTTTCAATGGTTTGAGATTTATTTTAAATCCGTTGTTCTTCTCCTCCTTTTTGTCGAAACAAAAAGATGAAATAAATTAACCTAGTTTTTGCCGATCTGGAAAAATCGGTAAGCTCCCCCTTAAGAGGTGCACAAAAATCTGCAAAACAAACAAGTTAAATAGGATGGGATATGCTCCCCTTGCTATGTGGATACCTGCAAAAGAAAGATTAGTGGACATAAAGATGAAATATGCTACTATAGTACCGGCTGGCCGGTTCTGTTCCTCGAATGAAACCGGGTTGTTATCAGACAGAACCGGCTGACATTAGAAAAGTCAAATTCTCTTAACTTTAATCGTTTTTTTAGATATCACACATGACTAATAATTTTAAAGCTGGAAATAAGACAAATATTTATTCATAGAAGGAAGGACATTACATCATAACAAGAGATTCTTAACGAACCAACTATTTTATTCTACTTTTAAATATTATTCTAAAAATTATGCGAAAGAACATTGAGGCGATCGAGAATGTGGTTGAGAATGAATCTCATTTCTCCTTAGAAGTTTTCGATGAAGGCTTGAGTTCGTTGGCAATGCTCACAATACATTTCATGAGTTAGCACGAGGAAAGGATTGTCAGGTCCTAATGGCGGAAGTGGTGGGTTGATCGAGGGTAGATTAAAGGAAAGATGTGGTGGAAATGGTGGAAGAGGTGGTTCCATGTCCAGAGTGGGAGAAGGAAAGGTTGACTCAATGGGTTGAATGGGAGGTGGATTGTTAGCCATACGCTTAATGGTGTCAAATGATGGCCGAGGCAGTAGAGGATTAGTTGTTGAGGGTGGAAGTTCTTCGAGGGAGTTAAGAAAGGCTTGAGGAGAGGTAGGAGGAGTAGAGAATACAAGTTCAATAGGATCAAGATTGATGGCTAGTGGTGATATGAGCTTTGAAGGTTAAGTTGGTGCCTGCGATGGTAAGGTCAATGGTGGAGGTGTTGATTTAGGAGTGAGCAAGAGATTGCTATTAGATGTTGCTAGAGAGATGATCGGCGAGAGTGGTGGAATAGAAGTTGGAGAGGTTGGGGGAGGTGCCGAGACATAGTCCGTTGGAGGCGAAAAAGGTTGATAAGGTGGTGACGATGTTCAAGGATTGTTAAAAAACATGGTCGGACACTAATTCTAGCGGTTCTTTTTATGTTAGTTTTATTATCTTTAGGCATTTTCAAGTTTATTTAGTAATGTTAGAGCTTTAGAATGAGTTCCTTTTATAGGAGAATTTTTGAGGAGATTTTAATGCATTTCTTGCTAGAATGGATATAATCTAATGATTAGATTATGCTCAAGGTCAACTTCTATTACTAGGATCTAGTTGATGTGACAAGGAGGAAAAAGAAATTGAATGGAGATTTAAAATAGTTTTTTCAAAAGCTGTTATACAGTGCAGGCGGTTCTGCCAATGCTGTTGGATGAAGAGAACCGGCTTTGAAAGCCAATGGTACCGCCGAACAAAAAAAAACGTGTTTTGTTTGATGATATGTTAGAGATACGGTTTTTCTCGACTCAATTAAAAAAGTATTTTTAAGAAAAACCCTAAGTCTCCCTTTAATGTAGCCATAATTGAACGTGTTTGAAACGACATATTGACCACGTGTTTCTTTGTATACGTTCAAGTGGCATGAAAAAAATTGTTTGTATTAATCAATAATAATAAAAAAATGTTTTGACTCGAAAGAGAAGAAGGTTTACCGTAAGCATTTGGTTCCATGAGCCCGAGTCCTAGTCTAAGAAGGTTGAAGGGTTCTCTTTTAAGGGGTTTAGTTAGGATGTCAGCTATGTTATCTTCGGAAGCGACTTTTTCAATAGTGATATTCCCTTTTTGAACATTGTCACAAAGGAAATGATGTCGAATTTCTATATGTTTGGTACAAAAGTGAAGAATGAGCTTTTTACTTAGGTCTATTGCTCCTTTATTGTCACAAAGAACGGGTATGTCATCTAATTTAATATCATAGTCTACTAGATCTTGCTTCATCCATAAGGCTTGTTGGCATGCTTTACCGGTGGAAACATATTCGGCTTCGGTGGTTGAGATAGCTAGGGCAGTTTGTTTCTTAGAGAACCATGTTGTGAGACAACAACCTATGAATGTACACACACCACTAGTGCTTTTGAGATCGACATAGTCTCCCTCATGGTCGGAATCAGCGTAGACGATGGTTTCTAAACCGGTTCCTTTGGGATACCATAAGCCTAGATGGGATGTACCTTTGATGTATCTAAAGATTCTTTTTACGGCTTCAAGGTGGGAAGTTTTTGGTGCTTCTTGAAATCGGGCACAAAGACAAACGCTAAACATGATGTCTGGGCGACTGGCCGTTAGATAAAGTAAACTGCCAATCATGCCACGATATTTAGTGTCGTCGATGGGTTCCCCGTCTTCATCACGAGTGAGCTTGGTTTCGGATGACATAGGAGTTTTGATTGGTTTGGAGTCTTCGAGGCTGAATTTTTTTAGCATTTCTTTGACGTATTTAGATTGGTTGAAAAAGATTCCATCTTCTAGTTGTTTGATTTGTAGACCAAGGAAGAAATTCAATTCACCCATCATGCTCATTTCAAACTCATCGTGCATGATTTTTGAAAAATCATCGCAAAGCTCTTGATAAGTTGATCCGAAGATGATGTCGTCCACATAGATTTGAACGATGATGATATGTGAGTTTCTTTTCTTAGTAAATAAAGTGTTATCTACTAACCCCATGGTGTACTCATGATCAATGAGAAAGGCCTTAAGTCTATCATACCAAGCTTTGGGTGCTTGTTTGAGACCGTAGAGAGCCTTTTTGAGTTTGAAGACATGGTTGGGTTTTTTGGAATCTACGAATCCGAGAGGTTGAGCGACATAGACTTCTTCATTTATAAAACCATTTAGAAAAGCACTTTTGACATCCATTTGAAAAAGCTTGAAGTTGTGAGCACAAGCATACGCAAGAAGGATTCTTATAGATTCTAATCTTGCCACGGGGGCATAGGTTTCATCGAAGTCTATTCCTTCTTGTTGATTGTACCCTTGTGCGACGAGTCTTGCTTTATTTCTACAAACAACACCATTTTCGTCGAGTTTGTTTTTAAAGGCCCATTTTGTACCTATGATGGTTTGGTTTTTAGGTGGGGTAACGAGACTCCATATGTCATTTGATTTAAATTGATTTAGTTCTTCTTGCATAGCCATAGTCTAACTTTCGTTTTGTATGGCTTCCTTAACGTTTTTGGGTTCTACGATGGAAACAAAACAAAAGAAGTTGCTTTGATTTTGAACTTGAGATCTTAGAGTTCTTTCATTAAGACTTCCTATGATGGTTTCTAAAGGATGATCTTTAGAGTGTTTGATGTTTGTGATTTCTTTGTTTAATGGTTCATTTTCCTTGATTTCTAGGTCTTTATCTTGATTTTCTATGATATCATTTTCAAGAATATCATCATTTACTAAGGGTGGTGATTTTGGAGGAGGACTTTTATCAAATTTTACATTGAGAGATTCTTCTACTCTCATGGTCTCTTATATTAAATTACGAAAAACTTACTATTAGGAAAGTATCCTAGAAATACACATTTGGCTGATTTGGGGTCGAATTTTGTTAGATAATCTTTGGTATTAAGAATAAAGCATTTACTACCGAACACTTTAAAATATTCTAAAGAGGGTTTTTAACCTTTGAAAAGCTCGTAAGGAGTTTTTCTGAGAAAAAGGTCTAATAAGAATTCTATAAAAAGAGGTGGAAGGTGTCAACAGGCATTACACCCAAATATTTTTTGAGGAATTGATTGTTCATTTAGCATTGTTCTACTCATTTCTTGTAAGGTTCTAATTTTTAATTTAGGTTCGGACTACCCCATTTGATTGTGGAGTACGTGGTGCCGAAAAGTTATGAGTGATACCGTTAGCATCACAAAAGGTTCCAAATTGTATTTCATTATCAAATTCCCGACCATGATCCGTACGTATTGATATAATGGGGCAACCCTTTTGAATTTGAATCTTTTTGCTCAATATTTCAAAGTGATCAAAAGCTTCATTTTTGTGTTTTAAAAATCTTGTCCATGTATACCTTGAATAGTCATCGACAATGACCAAAGTGTAGAAGTTCCCTCCGTAACTTTGAACGGCCGACGGACCAAACAAGTCCATATGTAAAAGTTCTAGACACTTAGTAGTTGAAACCATGTTTTTGGCCTTATGGCTTTCGTGTACTTGTTTTCCGACGTTGCAAGCGTCACAAAAATGTTTTTCAAATTTTAGTTTTGGTAAATTTCTAACTAGCTCTTTAGATGATAGCGATTGTAAAAGTCGCATATTGGCGTGACCCAATCTTCGATGCCATAAGGTCGAAGTATCATCTATTGAAGTTAGACAAAGAGTATCTTTTGGTGAGTTCCCCATTTTCATTATGTAAAGGCCATTTTTCCTAATTCCTTTTCCTATGGTTATGCCGTCTTTAATTATTTCGCTACCGGTTTCACTAAATAATACTTTGCATTTTTTATCGCATATTTGACCTATACTAAGAAGATTAAAACTAAGGTTTTCTACGTGGCTAACATTATGAATAGTGAGGGAGTTATGAGAGATTGTACCTTTCCCGATGATCTTGCTTTTAGTGTTACCACCAAACACTACATTACCTCCGTCTATGGCCTTGTAGGATGAGAAGAGATCTTTGTTGCCCGTCATGTGTTTTGTGCAACCACTATCTTTGATCCATTCATCTGGTTCAAGATTGAATTTTAGACGTACCTAGAATCATGAAACAACTCAAGCATTCGGTCTCCAATATATCATGGGTCCGTTAGTGTTATGCATACCATTTGGTTGACCCATATATGGAAATGGAGGATAAGGACCCCATTGATTATACATAGGTGGTTGGAACTGTTGTTCTTGTTGTGTTCCATAGTTCCAACCGACTTGATGATAGTTGCTTTTAGGATATAGGACATTAGAACTCCCATGGGCCGTTTTGTGGGGCATTTGGATCCTACTTTTTCCATGGCCTTGACCAAGTTTTAAGATTGGTGGTTGTTTGTTATTCTTAGGTAGGCTTAAAGTGGGCTTTCTAGTTATTAATACTGAGTCATTTTTCTTTACAATGTTACTTCTTAGGATTTTAGCTTTTTCAGCATTTTCTGTTTTTGCTGTGGAGAGCCGGTTCTGTTCGTCAGAACAAGCCAGTTCTGTTGCAGAGGGAACCGGCTTAGCCAGTTCTACAGAGAGCATTTTGTCATTTTAAGGACCTAAAATTTTGATTTTATTGTTGGTAGTGGAAGCTATATCCTCTGTGTATCCTAATCCATATTTATCTTTTGATGGTTTTTGCATTTTGACCATTTTCCGCAAAGATGAACTACTATTCTCGAAACTAGCTAGTTTTAGTTTTAGTGAGCTAATTTCAATTACAAGGTTGTTACAAGACTCACATTTATGACTTATTTCCTTGTCTCTTTCTAGTTGTTCTATTTTAGACTTAAGTTCACAAACATCTCTTTTTAATGATTCATTTTTAGCTTTTAGGTGTTTGTTTTTGTTAATAATTCTAAGACTAATTTTGCAAAGTTTATCATACTCATCTTGCCTTGACTCATTATCTAAGGATGAACTACTATAGTAAGGAGTGCCGGATTGTACCTCATTTGATTGGGCCATGAGACATATTTCTTCCTTTTTTGAGTCATCTCCACTATCGCTCCAACAACCGACAACAAACGCCTTTTGATCGCCGAAGGAGTGTTTGGGACAATCATTAATGAAGTGATTTGGATCACAACACTTGAAACATCTCCGGTCTTCCTTTTCTTTCTTATCTTCCTTTGTCTTTGGGAAGTTCTTTTTGTCGTCATAGGGTTGCCGGACAAACTTGTCTCTTCTTCTAAAGAACTTTTTGAAGTCTCCGACCGCCATTTCATATTCCTCATCATTGCTATCCGAGGAAGATGCATCTTCTTCACTCAAGACTTGCCTTGCTTTTAGAGCGAGAGATTTGTATTTTTCTTTCTTGGTCTTTGATACCTCCAAGTCCTTTTTAAGCACTACCTCATAGACCTTGAGATTGCCGATGAGTTCGTCAAGGGATAGTGTTGACAAGTCCTTGGATTCTTCTATTGCCGTCACCTTTAGACGCCATTTGGTAGGGAGAGCCATCAAGAATTTCCTAACATGATTATGAATTGAAAAAGATTCATCAAGTGCTTTGAGAGAAGTAATAATAGTATTGAATCTAGAAAAGGCTCAATCTATAGATTCATCATCCGAAATAATGAATTCTTCATATTTTTGAACAAAAAGATCTATTTTATTATCCTTAACTTGTTTGTTACCTTGATGAGTAATTATTAAAGAATTCCAAACATCTTGTGCCGTGTTACACATGAAAATTCTTTCGTATTCCTTTTTAGGTAAAGTATTATATAAAACCATTTTTGCTTCATCATTTTTAGAAATCATTTTCTTTTGGTTTTCATCAAATTTATCATAAGTGATGACTACATCCTTACCATATTTGTTCTTGATGGTAGGTTTATAGTTGCCATAAACTATAATATACCAAAGATCAATATCTTTAGATTTCACATAGGTTTCAAAATGGATTTTTCAATATATAAAACAATTAGCCTCAATGGTATAAGTGCGCCGCACTTTGGATCTTTTCATTAACTCCCCATTTCTAGATCCTTCTCTTGACGATCGTTAGTGTATTTAACAGAATATCTTTGCACATTGTGGAAAACTAGAAGGGGGGGTTGAATAGTTTTTCCAAGATTTTTTTATCTTTTTAGATTTGTTTAACACTTTTGAAACTTTTTTGTGAAGTGATCTAGATATTGATGTTTGACAATTAAGAAGTAAGAGATGTAAGAGTAAAGAAAAGACAGAGTATAGAAAGAGAGCATCGAGATACAAGTATTTATAGTGGTTCGGCTACAAGGACACCTTCCTTGCCCTACTCCACTCCCCGAGTCACCTACTCGAGAGTTTATAAATACTAGTTACCGAACTCTTTTCAATTAGCAGAGAAGCCTCACAACGTTGCTTATACCTCTTTTTCGGTACAAAGCTAAATATCGGATTCTTCACACGGTAGAATCACACCAACAATACTACACTTGATTTACAATGATAAATGTAACTAACAACTACAATATGATGTTCAAGACTCAGCAATGTGATCTTGATGATGCTATAGAGATACGAAACAAGATGCTTTAAAACTTGATCGTCTCGAAGGGGTGTTTGGCAATTTTCTTCTTTGAAGTAAATTACCTACAAAATGCTAAAGGAAAGTATGCAAGAAAAATAGAGAGAAACATCAGATGATTAGAGAGTATTTCTAAGTGAGAAGGTGTGTAAAAACATGAGAAATGGCTTGGTATTTATAGCTAAGAAAAGTATTATAGCCCGGTTCTGTTGATGAATAAAACCGGCGGCCAAAATCAATAGAACCGACCTACAGTAACCAAATCCGAATTTTGATTTGCAAAATCTTGAGAGATCATGTGAAATCTTGTAAGATTATCCTTGGATTTGTTTTATTTGATTAGGTCATGAGTGATGTAAATAATAGAGAAGTTAGAAAGCATTTTGTGTATAGTTTAGGTTTACATAAAATAATGCATACACATTTTTATGACACTTTGTGATTTTCTAAAATCTTATGTTTTTAGAGATGGTTTTAACATGATGTTTCTTTATGTTTTGTCATCAATAAAACTAGGAAGGTCGTGAGATAAAAATAAGCAAATTTTATGGGTTTATTTGTATTAACAGACGAGGCCAAGAAAAAGTATACACACGTTACAGGTAGAGCTTTTAATGGAAAAAAATACGCTCTCCTTGCGCATATGGCCCAAACTGGATGAGGTTACAGGTAGACATGTAATCTATATCACTTACATGGTGCGTATGGTTTTTTTATCAACTCTCAATAAGTATGTTTTGTAGGAAGAATCAACAGGGGTACATGTAAGTTTACAAGCTCTTTTTGAAAATACTCAGTCACAAAAGAGGTGTACACTACTCTGAAGACAACACGAGTTGGGGTATATTTCTTTATCTTCTTTGCATTTTGTGTTCTAAGTAATTATTAAGTATGAGATTAACTATTCTTCTAATATTTATATAAAACGTGAATCCTAAATGTGTCATATTTGAGAGTCCAATCACTTATTGTTTTCTTATGTTTCAAGTATTCTGGCATGCTAACATTTTTCTTTTGTCTTTTAGTTCAAGCCTTCATTAACGCCAACACATGGGTAGTTAGCGGTTCCCCTCAAACAAAGAGTATGTTACATTATCACCTTTCAACAACTTACTAGTGTTTTATTTATGTTCTCATCAGTTATTCTACATTTATTTTCCTCTATTACAACCAATGTACTTCCTTTTGATTTTTGCATAATAGCAACAGACTTTATACTCCCATCACCACAAAAAAGGTATATAAACTAATATAGAAGAAATAAGTAGATTGCTATTGTCTATAATATTGGTAATTTGTCTACAACTAACAATAATTAAATCAGCACGAAGAAGAGCATGTACGTTATAAAGCCGCACTAAAGAAGGAATTCAAAGACCAAAGAAAGGAGGATCGTCGTGAATGGCAAGAAAAGCTTAAGGAGTTTCAAGATGTTATGCTTGGAACATCACCGCATTCCCCTCCCACTTAATGATGGTAGTATTATTTGATATTTGTAGTTCAGTATCGAATAATATCCTTTAAGACCTTTTGGGATGTCGAACTT
>BQNB010102964.1:0-24130 GCA_026074375.1 Tanacetum coccineum | reverse complement strand
GAGGCTTATAATAATCCCCCTATAACGTTGTCTGATCCACATCGTTATGTCTTGATGATTTTGAGAAATGATACTTGTGTTCGGAATTTATTATATATAAACTCTATGGATTCACTCAACATTATTGTTGACTTTTTAGCATGTTTTATCTCAGGTCCTTGAAGGTAATTCGGTGATGGAGATTTCGGTGATGCTTGTGGAAATTAAACTTTTTGAAGGCCCATTTAAATAAAATCATTCGAATAAAATATTTAAAAATGATGTATTGATTATGATAATGATTTGTGACCTATGTTGTGAAACTTTTTATTTTGAATGGTTATATTTAAAAACTTCTCTTTTTGAGTCGTTTTCTATGCTTGAGTTATTGTATTAACACGTAGCTCCCGAAATGACCCTTTCGCTGATATATGAAAAATGGGGGTGTTATAGTCCCACTGCAAATAACATTTGGCACCAGTAAGTTGACAAAATAAATATAAGAACCAATTATTATAAAATGACTTACGTTAAATCCTCTAACTCCAAACGGATGAACATGCGCTTATTCCCCTCTACCATAGCATGGTCGATGTTACCACAAGATATTAGATCTCCTATGAGATCTGTATACATACATAAGCCAATGTGAACATGCAAGAATAACCAAAATGTTAATATGCTTGATAAGAATTTGTAGTTGAAAGGGATTTTTTTAAACCGTAAGACACGTTAGATTGGTATTCCTCTTGAAGGAGAGTGTTAAAACTTTTAAACCTAAACACATGCACTGGTCCACTATAAGTGTTAACGATATTGGGAGTTCCTTCGTTGTCCCCAACTCCAAAAGTAGAAATATAGACGCATTTCCCTTCTTCCAAAGCCTTTTCAAGTTTAGGACAGAAACGTTGCTTCACGGTAGCAACAATCTTGTTTTCATGTTATTTAAATACAATTCAACAATATTACAACTATAAAATTAATTGTACAACAAAAAGTATAAAAATGGATATAATACCTCTTCGTATTGCAGAACCATCTCAATCTTCCAAGTTTCCAATGGATTTTTAAAGGCCTTTAATTTTCATAAGCGTATAATCATAATCATTACCTTGATACACCAATCATTTTTTATTGTTGTTAACTCCTTAATCATGTTAGTTTTGGTAACCATGTGGGACATTTTCAAGTGATAGAAAACAAAATAGATGTAAACGATGGAATGAGTATTGTGAATGTGTGATAACTCATATGTATCATTTATAGGGTTGAGGCAGGATGCGTGTAATTATGATAAACCTATGTATGAATTCATAATGGTAACCTTGCATAATTTTTGGTTCATATTACTTGTGGGTCAAAAGTAATTGTTACTACATAATTACATAACCGATGTATGCAGACTTCAAATTAGGAAACAATCATTAATAAATTTAAAATGATTTAATGTTAATTAAATTTTATTTTTTGAATTTGAATGTTAATTGAATTCATAATCGTAATCTTGCATAATTTTGGATTCATATTAATTGTGGGTCAAAAGTCATTGTTGTTACATAATTACATAACCGATGTATGCAAACCTCAAATTAGGAAACAATCAATCATAAAATTAAAATGATTTAATGTTAACTGAATTTTATTTTTTTGAACTTTAATATTAATTGAATTCATAATGGGAACCTTGCATTATTTTCGGTTCACATTAATTGTGGGTCAAAAGTCATTGTTACTACATAATTACATAACCGATGTATGCAGACCTAAAATTAGGAAACAATCAATCATAAAATTAAAATGATTTAATGTTAATTGATTTTTTTTAACTTTAATGTTAATTGAATTCATAATGGTAACCTTGCATAATTTCGGTTCATATTAATTGTGGGTTAAAAGTCACTGTTACTACATAATTACATAACCGATGTATGCGGACCTCTAATTAGGAAACAATCATTCATAAAATTAAAATGATTTAATGTTAATTGAATTTTATTTTTTTGAACTTAATGTTAATTGAATTCATAATGGTAACCTTGCATAATTTTTGGTTGATATTAATTGTGGGTAAAAAGTCATTGTTACTACATAATTACATAACTGATGTATGCAGACCTCAAATTAGGAAAGAATCAATCATAAAATTAAAATGATTTAATGTTAATTGAATTTTATTTTTTTGAACTTTAATGTTAATTGAATTCATAATGGTAACCTTGCATAATTTTTGGTTGATATTAATTGTGGGTAAAAAGTCATTGTTACTACATAATTACATAACCGATGTATGCAGACCTCAAATTAGGAAAATGAATCTCCAAATACGTATATGCATCTAACTTTATGCTAAAAAACCTCATATTTGGGGGAATGGCATTCTCATATATTACTAGCAGATGCATCTAATTTAGGTCAGTGCATCTTGGATATGCGGTTATAATTACTTCTCATCCTTTATATTTTAATATTACTTCTCATTTGATCCAAACTACATATATATATATATATATCTATATATATATATACTATATTTCTATATATATATATTATATAATATTTATATATATATATATATATAAATATTATCAAATTTGCTTATCATTGCTCGTATATCTTTTCATATATATTTATCATTGCTCGTATATCTTTTATATAATATAAGAACTCACTTGTTGTGAAATTTAGGATTCGATTATCCAATGAGAAGGCTTGATTTTGCAATTGAGCCTTCTCATTGGTTGATTGATTTTTTTGGTGAGAAAAAATCAGGGCTTTTTATTTTTTGGCTACAAACATAGACGTGTCGAAAACGTGACGAAAAAGTTGCGTGCTTGGCTGGGGTGATTTTTAAGACTTTGGTGACGGGAATGTAAATGTGGCACATCGGAATCGCGTTCTAGAATGATACAAAAAAGGTATTTATCCTCCCGATATCTTTTCTAAATTTATATTGCGTGCATATTTGTTGAGGAGGAAACCCTAATCCGGGGCCTATATATACACCCACCCTAATGGCTCATCATCATTCATTAACATTTGGTTCTAACCTTGACGTCTAAGTTTTAGTTTTTCCTAGTAGGCAAACACATGTCGATCGCCGCAAATTCTGAGATCGATGGAGCAACACCTAGGTGCACCATCAAGGTCAAAGTCGTCTCAATATGCAACTAATATTTTGGCCAAACCAAACAAACAAAACTTTCCGGTATTGATATGATTCTAATGGACGAACATGTATAATTATTTTTACATAGCCAAATCTTTTTTGAAGTGAATCCTATGCATGCTATATATAAATGTTGTTTCTGATGTTATATTCTACACAATAGGTGATGTGAGGGTTGCGAAGACTTCACAAGAAGTTTTACAATCCCCTAGGCAGTGTACCTAATCGTTGTAGTGTAGTATAGGCAAGACTCGGGGGTTGTTATCATTCTCTAGGGGAATCGGCTGGGAAGGCTCGAACACGGTCTAAGAGAATTCTAAGGGGTTGAGAGAAGATTCTTTTTGTGTTTTATATTTATAAGAAAGTAGGTAAATATCATGGTTTGAGAGGTTGGTTTGTTTTAGCTAATTAAACTAATTATAATCTTTACCACTGGTGATAACTTTATGATAAAAAGATGTATTTACCTAATCATGCACTACTCCTCAGATTGCTTCTCCTAGATCTGTTGTCTTGTCACACTTATGATGATATGTGTAAGTATTTCCTAGGTCATGAACGGATTACACGAACCCGCCGTCTATTTAATATTCCGTTAGGGCAACACATAAGTAAGGTAGTATGAAGACTATTACAAGGCCCCTAGGAGTATATTAAATGCATGTGAAATATCTTAAGAGGGATCAACCATATTAGGGGTAAGGTAGTATGAAGACTGTTACCGATGGTATCCTTTCTACACTACTCGCGTTTCCTTAGACGTCTATGCCAATTTAATATCTTATGGCTAGTTTTCTAGAGCCTAACGCTCACATCCATCAACAAGAAGCAACATCAAAAGGATCTAAAACCTAAGTTTCATGCAATCATAAGTAAATACAAAGGAGGGTTTAGCCTAGCATGTTAAAGATAAAGCAAGAACATAAACCAATCAAACAACACATAGACATATTGAATGATTAATGATAAACAATCTTACTTGATTAAATCATGGATTAAAGGTAGTTACAATAGGGTTTTGAGTCCCTAAAAACGACATAAAAAGCTGCTAGAACGACTAGGGTTTGTCTCCCTAAAGTTATACAAAGTTACACACTTAAAACCCTAATTTCGGTTTAATATATATAGAAAAATCGTTGCGACGGAGTCGCTTTGAGGTCCTGACGCCGTCGCCACGTAGATGATTCTAGATCCTCTTTAAGTCGGCCACGTTCTGACGCCGTTACCAGATAGATTGTGACGACGTCCCTTTATGCCTGCGACGCCGTCTCCACACGCTGTATGCATAATTCTTCAAGAGATTTGGTGTAGGTCCGTAATCTTGTCCGTTTCTTCTCCAAATGAGCCCAAGTCATGTGTATTTCCTCCAAATGCCATCCAAGTGCTAAAAACCTAAAAACAAATGATTAATCACATAATCTGGGCATATTTGCATGATTTAGGGGGTTAAATGACCCCGAAATAGTATATAAAATGACACCTCATCAAATACCCCTACACTTGGGATTTGCTAAAAGTATTTTACAACACGACCTTCTAGACCTCGTAATTAAAAGCACAAAAAGTATATACTAGCACCTCACATAAGTGTTTAGGATTCTCTCTTTCTCGCGGTTGTATAGTAAATTATAACATAATGGGGAAACAGAAAATCAATACTCATTAACTGTCATAGCATATAAATTATCATAGGCTTGGTAAAGGATCAAACTGTAACACCCCGCCTAGAGGGGCATCGGACTGCGCAGCAGAAATTAGCAATTTGGTGTTACTAAATAGCATCCTTCACTACATTAATAGAAAACGACTCAAATAAGACGTTTTACCAAGCATGTGTTCCATAGATTTTCAGAGTTAAAATGCGTTTAGGTCCCACAGAATCGCAACCACCGTCTATTACAAACATTGAAAGACAATTGTTTCAAATAAAAGACATTGTTTTTTAACATAACATAAGGCAATGTTTTTGAAAGACCGGAACACACAAGTAGTCTTTCCATAAAATCCACCACACGTACGACACTGCCACGCCATCGTTGCCTTTAGCCTTGGTTACCTGGGATAAAACATGTTTAAAACATCAACAATAAAGTTGAGTGAAATTCATAGAGTTTAAATTAATCAATGAGTAAAAGCCTTTGAACACATTATTAGTTCTCGGGAAAACAATGCAACAAATGCAATGTATAACAATTCCTTTTCTTTCACGCAATAAGCTCATGACACTGAACGTTAACAAGACATATGGCAATTCATATGTTAAAGTGCCCCAAACAAGGTATTATTGTCATATACCTACTAATTTCTAATAACAAAATGTCCGTTTGACAGGGTGTTCACCAACGGATTCAAACCCCGGACAGGGTTGTCAAACCCAATAGATCTATTTAATGCATTAGCGTTCACCTCACAAGGCAATTAACGGTTCATGAAATAAGGGACTTCGACAATAGCAACTTATGCGGAAACAATCTCATAATCGGGTCCAGCATACCATAAAATCATATGTGTTCGATTTATAAAACAAACATGTATCCCCCTCGCGGGTTTAAAAACATTTAAAATAGTTCAAAAGCGAGGCTATGAACTCACCTTAAGCAAAGATCCAATTCAATCAAATCAACAAGCGCAATAAACTTCACGTCTCAACCGCGACCTATATAATACATATATAGCGGTACGTGACTAAAAGTATAATATATCATATATTGCATATTTGCATATACATATACTTATCACTATTACGTATATACAATCATATACTACAATCTCCAAGTGCGACGAAAAACATTTCTCATTGACGCACTCAACCATATTACCACGTTTTCAATAAAGTTTCCATTTTTAGAAAGCTTGCCGAAAGTAAGGATAATATAATCCAAACTTAGCATTTCATCTTAATTTAACTAACATTACGAACCCTTTACTTGTTATAAACTATATTCAAAAGTATACGCAAGTTTGACTTTCAAAAGTCAAACTTCGTAGTTGACTTTTTACCCCAAAATGACCCAAACTTGACTTGGCCGTAAAATCTTCATTTTTAGGAGTTACAAGGCCCACCTTATATCAAAACGGACCTTAGAACATCCTTTATCATATATCAAAAGCCTAATTTAGATTTCAAAATTTTCTCGACATGCTATGACTAAGTCAAACTTTCTGGCCAACAAAAGTCAACCCAAAATCATACCAAAACTCATTTTTAGCAAAATCCAACCATTCCAACATGTTTAACTAGCCTAAAAAAATGTACCGAAGCTATCAAACATGTGTTCATACTTGAAATACTTTCAAATCCATTTTGCACTTGAATCATCTAGCAACAATCAATATCTACATAATACAATCAAATTAATCAACACATAACCATAAGTAAATACTCACAAAACTAGAACAAAGATTGGTTTTGCTTCCCCTGGTCAAAAGCACGAACTAACCACAAGACCAAAAACCAAATTTTCAAATCAAACCAAGCCTTCACAACAACAATCTAACAACAAGAAACACACCCTTATACTTGAAATCACTAGAACTTGACCAAAACCAAACTTTCAAAATATTTAGTGCATGTAAGGTTTTCTTAGTGGGAAACGTAGCTCTTGATACAAGGATTGATGTGGTATAAATTGATTGTAATGCATGTAAGTAATAAATTTTTGACAATGAAATTTGTGTGTATGTTTTGGTTCGAACGGACAAGGAAGGGAGGAGCAAGAGAGATATAATTTTTTTGTAAAAGAGTTATGTATGTGTGTGTCCCTTTATATAGAAAGAAACTTTGAACATTTGCAACTTTAGTCCCTCCTTTCATAAGTCCTTGCAAAGTCAATACAAAATGGTTATATTTTTATTACTTAGTCGACTAAAACACGGGTCACCACTTGTTTCGTAAAATTTTAAATCCGTCCTACTAAATATAGTTTAAAACGTTTAAAAATAGTTAAACCTCGTAAAACACGACCTTTAAACACGGTTTTTACAAAAACTCGGGGAAACGTCAAAAAATACAAAAATAACATATTTACGCTCTCGGAGCAATAATATAAATTTTCTGACTTCCTTAAACACTAAAAACAAATAGAAACCAAATCACGTAATGAAATTATCCATTAAATGGTAATTCTCATCAAACCTTATATAGCATAAACGACTATAACTGGTTACGTAACTAAAATAACTATCTTAGCTAGGGATAAATGTTGACCTGAAACTCGGGTTGTTACATTCTCCCCACCTTTAGGGAGTGACGTCCTGGCACTCAGCTCGTCTTATCCACTCTCTCTGCTTTGTCCTTACTTGTAAAGAGATGAGGGTATTTTTTTCTTAATCTGATCCTCACGTTTCCAAGTAAACTCTGGACCTCTTTGAGAATTCCAACGAATTTTAACGATTGGTATCCGACTCTACTTAAGTCGCTTAACCTCTTTATCAACAATTTCCATTGGCTCTTCAATCATATGCAACTTATCGTCAAGTTGAATCTCATTCATCGGAACAACAACATCACCATCCGCTAAATACTTCTCAAGATTCGAAATATGGAACGTACTATGAATTCCCTTCAATTCTTCAGGCAATTCCAACGTGTAAGCTACAAGACCAACTCTAGCTAGAATCTTGAATGACCCAATATAACGTGGACTTAACTTTCCGCGCTTTTCAAAACACACAACGCCCTTCCATGGTGATACCTTGAGTAATACCATATCACCAACTTCAAATTCCAACGGCTTAAGTCTCTTATCTGCATAACTCTTCTGGCGACTACGAGCAGCTAACAAACGGTTCTTAATCTGGACAATCTTCTCGGTCGTATCATGGATCAACTATGGACCGGTGAGTTGGCTATCCCCAACCTCACTCCAGCATACAGGTGATCTACATTTTCTTCCGTACAAAGCCTCATATGGTGCAGCCTTAATACTCGCGTGATAACTATTGTTATATGAGAACTTGACCAATGGCAAATGGCGATCCCAACTATTTTCAAAGTCAATCACATAGGCACGCAACATATCTTTTAGTGTTTGTATTGTCCTCTCACTTTGACCATCCGTTTGAGGGTAGTAAGTGGTACTCATATCCAAATTCGTCCCCAATGCCTTCTGAAGCGATCTCCAGAAATTAGACGTAAAATGGCTATCTCGATCCGAAATGATCGAAACAAGTACACCATGCCTACACACTATCTCCTTCAAATACAATCGCGTGAGTTTCTCCATACTATCCATTTTCTTCATCGGTAGGAAATGAGCTGATTTGGTCAGTCGGTCGACTATAACCCAAATCGTATCATACCCACTTGGCGTTCTCGGCAGTCCACTCACAAAATCCATAGTAATCCTTTCCCACTTCCAAACAGGAATCTCAGATTGTTGCAGCAACCCAGACGGTTTCTGATGCTTAGCCTTAACCTTCGCACAAGTCAAACACTTACTAA
The DNA here is from genome assembly GCA_026074375.1 of Tanacetum coccineum. NCBI lineage: Eukaryota > Viridiplantae > Streptophyta > Magnoliopsida > Asterales > Asteraceae > Tanacetum > Tanacetum coccineum. Next base: position 15,542 of record BQNB010102964.1, on the reverse strand, counting down.
CATACGTGGCAATATCCGATTTCATATTCGGCCACCAATACAATGGCTTCAAGTCTTGGCACATCTTATCCGATCCTGGATGGATAGAATACTTGGACTTATGCGACTCATGCATAACCAAATCCCTCAATCCACCGTACCGCGGTAACCAAACACGATTCCCAAAACAACGTGTTCCATCGGGGCGAAACTCGAATATTGGTTTAATCAATCTCCCCAAATTTTCTGTCTTTACATTCTTTCCTTTCATTGCTTCCTCTTGAGCTTCACGAATTTGCTTCGGTAAATCATTATGAACAGTCATCATCAAAGCTCGAACACGTAATGGCTTATCCCTTTCCTTGCGACTTAAGGCGTCAGCCACAACATTTACTTTTCCAGGATGATACCGAATTTCACAATCATAATCACTCAACAACTCAATCTATCTCCGTGGTCTTAAGTTCAACTCTTTCTGATTCAAAATATATCGAAGGCTCTTGTGACCAGTGAAAACCACACACTTCGTTCCATACAAGTAATGTCTCCATAATCTAAGAGCGAAAACAACGGCTCCCAATTCCAAATCGTGAGTAGTGTAATTCTCTTCATGGACTTTCAATTGTCTAGAAGCATACGCTATCACTTTCTCTCTTTGCATCAACACGACTCCATAACCCTTAAGAGATGCGTCACAATATACCACAAAATCTTTCGTTCCTTCGGGCAACGCTAAGATCGGTGCACTACACATCTTCTGCTTTAATGTCTAAAAAGCTTCTTATTCTTCTTTTCCCCACTCGTATTTCTTATTTTTCTGAGTTAACTTGGTTAGTGGCTTAGAAATCAAAGAAAAACCTTCAATAAACCTCCTATAATACCCAGCCAGTCTAAGAAATTATCTCACCTCCGTTGGCGTCGTAGGTGCAGCCCAACTCTTAATGGATTCGATCTTGGCAGGATCAACATGAGCACCACTACGATCAATCACATGACTCAGAAATTGTACCAAATCTAGCCAAAAATCACACTTCGAAAACTTGGCATACAATCTCTCTTTCTTAAGCAGCTCCAAAATAATCTTCAAATGCTTCCCATGCTCTTCTTCGTCTTTAGAATAAACCAAAATATCATCGATGAACACTATGACGAACTTATCAAGATATGGCTTACATACTTGGTTCATTAAGTCCTTAAACACAACAGGTGCATTAGTCAATCCAAACGGCATTACTTGGAACTCAAAGTGACTATACCGAGTTCTAAATGCAGTAATCGGAATGTCTTCTTCTTTAATGCGTAACTGGTGATATCCTGATCGCAGATCGATCTTAGAATACACACTCGAACCTTGCAGTTGATCAAATAAATCGCCAATTCTTGGAAGAGGATAACGATTCTTGACAGTCAACTTGTTCAACTCGCGATAATCTATACACGTCCTAAAAGATCCATCTTTCTTTTTCACAAACAAAAACGGTGCTCCCCACGGTGATGAACTTGGACGAATAAATCATTTCTCCAACAGTTCTCGCAATTGTACCGACAACTCTTTCATCTCAGACGGTGCCAATCTATACGGTGCACGTGCAACAGGTGCAGCCCTCGGTACTAGATCAATTCGAAATTCTACTTGCCTCGGCGGTGGTAGTCCTGGCAACTCCTCAGGAAACACCTCAGGAAAATTACGACTTACAGGCACGTCTTCCATTCGTTTCTCTTTTGAGTTACTCTCCGTAACGTGTGCCAAAAACAAATGACAACCTCGCTCGATATACTTACGGGCCTTGATACACGAAACAACCTTCAATCGAGATACGCCTTTGTCACCTTCGACGATCAACGTCTTATCCCTATATGGTATACGAATAAATTTCTCGCCACTGATGATAATGGAATCGTGCTTGACAAGCCAATCAATACCGATGATGATGTCAAACGTACCAAGCTCAATCGGCATAAGATCGATTTCAAAAACATGGTTTACAAAACTCAAAGTGCAACCTTTCAAAATAGTGTTCGTACTAGCTATCCTTCCGTCAGCTAACTCTACCTCATAACTATCCTCTATTTTAATCGGTTTGATATCGAGAAATGAACTAAATCTAGTATTCACAAAACTCCTATCGGAACCCGAATCAAATAAAACAGAAGCATATCGGTTATTTAGTAGAAACGTACCAGTAACCACATTCGGACCCTTTGGCTCAACGTCCTTAATAGCATAAGCTCGACCACGAACTTCTCCAACTTCTTCTTGCTTCACCTTCTTCAGACATCGGTTCCTAGTATAAATTGATGGCTTAAATTGGGGCTTAAACATCAACAGTACTAACTTTTGTTAGTACTGCTGGTGCAATTGGCAATATGCAAAAACTAAAGTGCAGGTGTCCTAGGGACTACTACTTCCTTAAACACACTCAAATTGAGTGTAAAAACAAGATGCAAGAAAAATCCAAGCCTTAAGGGCTTTGGATCAAAATTTCACAAGTGAAATTTAGAGAAAATTTCCCTGGTGCTAAAAAAAACAAAAAAAAAAAAAAGAAAGTAAGAAAAAAAAAAAAAAAAAAAAAAAAAAAAAAAAAAAATAAAAAAAAAAAAAAAAACAAAAAAGATAAAAAAAACAAAAGACAAAGGATAAATAATCCATAACTTTTTCAATTTAGCAATCTAAACTCTAAAATCTTTTGGAAACTTAATTTGTTAGAAAAACTCAACTGACTCAAAGTGTTTGCACAAATTAAATTGACTTATTGTGGTCAAACTAGCTTAATCCAAACACCCCTTTAGCTAGCAGACAGAATTGAATTGGCTTATAAAATGAAAACTAATGATTAAAACTTATTGACTAGGTGCTTAATAGCTTAAAACTAACTTATTTAACATGAATTAACAACTGATTTAACTAAAATCTAAGATCTGTACTAAATTCAACTAGTATTTTTTTGTTTTTTATGAATTTATGACAACAATTGAAAACTTAAGATCTAAAACTATTTAAGCTAAAACAGATTAAGAAATATAACTATTAATGTCACAAATAGAGAAAATAGTACGTAAAAAGAACAAATTCTAAGCAATAAGTAAAGTTAATAAGCAAACAAAGAATAAAAGGTACAGAGATAAATTACTTAAGCAGAAATGCAAGGAAAATTAAGGAATACTTACTTGATATCCTCTAGCTAAACAGAAGGAACCATAATGGCAGCTACAAGCTCTCCTAGCTTATAAATAAGCTAGGAGTTAAGTCCATAGAGATCCTTCCCTTGTTGATCTCTCTTCCAAATAAGCTCATAATCCAAATTTGCAATGGTAAATAGAACTTAATCTGATTAAATTGTTAAGATAAGTTTAAGACAGTATTAAGCTCAAATCAAAAGCTTATAGACTTTAGAGAGCTTATGGTAGCTTATTGAGTTACTAGTGAAGAAAATAGAGTTTTTAATGTAAAAGATGAATAAAAACTGTAAAAGAAAATTACTGAATTATATTTACAGAAACCTTGATTACATTATATTAAAGAGGATTACATTGCTTTAAAAGTAAATTACATGAATTTAAAATGAAAAAATAAGCTGAAATTAAAAAGTACTCTACACTACTCCTACTCCTAGATAGATTTTGTGTGTGAGAGATGAAGACTATTTATAGCCTGTAGAGAAGCTTCTAGCCTTGATGCCCACTCCATTCAATCATGGCCTTCCAAATTTCCAATCATTGCCAAATGATTAAGAGTCGTTGGATCACTAAGTGACCTCACACGGATTGCCAGCGTAGCAATCCGTTTGAGGCTCACTTGTGCTTCTTCACTGAGTGATTTAGTACAAAAACCCACATATACTTGTGCTTCTTCCATAGATGACGTGTTCCCTCTTGAGATAGGTTACTATCCCCTTTGGAAAGACTGATTTGACCCTTGCCTTGCACTTATGAGCTCCTTAATTGACCACCTAACCCTTTAATTTCCATAAGCCCTTTGTTTTTTTGACTGTGGGTAAATTGGGACGACGATGAATAGTAAAATGCCCTTCGCGCCATTTTTATAACTGAATCGGGGGTAAAATGGTTTAAACTTTGGGAAGTTGGCAGTTTGAGTCCCTCTCTTTTCTTTCTACTCATTTATTATAAGGAACTTTGAAATATACAAGTTTTGGCCCTTGTAGGTTTTATGAAAAAGGGGAAGTGGGCAAAGGTATTATGGCTTTAGGATCCGGAAAATTGGGTTTTATTTTTTGGCCCATTAAGGTTTCCTGGCCAATAACGGGAAGCAGGGACATTTTTGGAACTTTGGTGAGAGTTGAGGACCAAAGTGAAATAGTTTGAGGATTTGTCCATTTTGTGTTGACTTGTTTGAACCACATTGACTGGAATATGACTGCGGGTATTTAGACCTTCTGGCTTCCGACTGATTATTTGGCATCTTTTTGTACACTTCTGATTCCGTAACCGTGCTGCTCGTTTTTGACTGTATGTTTTCTGTGATTTTTTGATATATCCGTACCAGCATTCACAAAACACAAATACAAGCAGTATTTTTGCCATTTTGGTCCTGTTATTGGGTTTAATTAGGTTATTTTTAAGCATAAATGATAAGTGTATTATACACTTAACATTACTGATCAAAAAAAAAAAAAAAAATAAAAATAAAAAAAAAGGGGGGGGGGGAAAAAAAAAAATAAAGAAAAAAATAAAAAAAAAATTTAAAAAAAAAAAAAAATAAAAAGAATAGCAACCAAATCCAAATATAGGTCGTATAAGTACTAATCACTTTGAGTAACTACTACCAAATACAATTTCTATATATCTCAATACGACCATCTAATCATTTATAGTGAACATCATGTATAATAAAAGATAATACGTTTATAAATAGTTCGATAGTAAAAACGACGCAATTTCTCGTTTTAATCCCTTTTCTATGTCATGCTTTCGAATTAAGACAATGTATCACAAAATTATGAAATTTTGTATTTCCATGCCTTTGGAGAACAATAGTTTTATTACTGATCACACGAGTTATGAAAGTTATTTTTATAGTTTTATTGTTTTTTTTTTTTCAGTCCCCCGTAAAAACCGTTAAATGAGTCGTATTTTATTCGTTATAGCTCTGTTTTTTAGCGATCTTTCGAAACCGGCGTTTCTGTAATTAAATGTTCCTAATTATTCCCCTGATGATTTTTAAAAAATAAATTCCCTGATATCAGTACCTTTTATAAAAGTATCAATTATCGTAAACTCGTGAAATTCATAACTCGTTCGTTATCGATTAAAAAATTATGATTCTTTTTTATTTGGAATCCTAAAAATATATATAATCTGTGAAAATTGTATAATTTTTATTATCGTGTTCAAAAGTTTAAAAGTTTTTATAAAACTTATTTTATTAACAAATTTTATTAAAAGCCTACCTAACGTATCATCCCTTCGTTTAATAAATGTCGGTTTTTTTCTGAGTTCTTTATATGCTTACGATCCTTGTAATACGTAGTATTTTTATAAAACGTAAAATCCATGCTTAAAAATTCGGACCAAAACAGCCCCTATATATCTTTTGAGTTATTATATAACTTTGATTTTAGAATACTTTTTTAAACTACATAAATTTACGTACAAGTCTTTTTTTTTTTTTTTTGGGGGGGGGGGGGGGGGGGGGGGGGGGGGGGGGGGGGGGGGGTGTTTTTTTTTCTTTTTTTCTTTATAACTCTTTAATATTAAAGTCTCATATATTAATATAGTCCCATTTGTTTCTATGTGTCCAAGAGATCATCAAGATCAACAAGTCCTTAACATCACATGAAATCATAAACTTTCCTTAAGTAAACTTTTAATTTTATTAAGTAATCCCTAAATTAACAAGTTTGTACATAAACTTTTTATACATAAACCAAGAGTGTACAAGACTTATAATCTCATTATAACATGATATTATCAACATCATAACATATGTAAAAAGAGTACCAAACCATAATCCACAGTAAAAATCCATTTTACATGTTCAAAAGTATCTTAATGGTGATTTTACTACATATAACATATATACACTTAAAATCATAATTATGAAATGTTTATGGTTTTAGATAACCTTATATGAATGAGTGATAAATGGGAGAACAAATCATACCCTTGTGAATTTAAAACCTTGCTTGAAACAAAGTGGTGAAAACCTAAATTTCAAGAAAAACGCCTAGCTTCCTTTCTTGCTGTCAATCCTTTTAAAGGTTTAATCAAACCATTAAACACCTAAGGAATTATAGATAGGATGTATGAGGCTTTGTATATGTTGTACGAATATAATTGTATGGTTTAGATCTTGATTTTGTTTTTGGGACGTGGTAAAACAAGAGGAAAATAGGAGATAAGATATTTATCTCAAGTGAAGTGTTGTGTGAATGTTATCTCTTGTAAAGGTGCAAGAATTATATGTATAAGCTAGTCATGTGCAAGTAACCAAAGGCTAAATGAAGACTATAGTCAAGGGGGGGGGGGACGGCTCATATTGGGCTAAAAGGTATGACTAGTGGTCAAAACCACTAGTCATGCTTATAAGTCTTTACTAACCCTTAGTGTACAATGTCTAGGCCTTTAATTCTTATGTCCCTTTGTCATCAAATAGTAGGGATTATCCCATGAAAAAGAGGAGAAGTTTTTACTAGATATTTCTTGCATTTTTGTGTGTAAAAGAAAGAAATGAATGTATACTTGTATTTAATGGAAGTATAAGTAAATGTGAAAGATGTACACTTGCAAAAATGAATAAGTCTTGCTTATTTATTGTTAAATGGTGCGTCCTATATGATCCATATGGGTATAATTTTATAAACTTTGCTCATTAGAAATAAAAATGGTTATTTGTTGGAGCGTAGATTTTTTTTGATGTGTACGGAATACCGAAATGTAACTATATCGAGATACGTAAACACTTTTACGCAACAAATAAATAAATATTGAACAAAGTTAAGAATTATTCACTAAAATAATTACTTAACACTTGCTTATATAAACAGTTTAATTGTTTGATGCCTGTTTACAATAAGAAGATCCACTTTTTAAGACTTACGCGATTTAACTTAACGGTTACGATTTAAAGCAAACGCGTACAATACTGAAAATACATAGTGGATTTATTGATGACATCAATGACCCTAAAACACGGGGTGTTATAGTCTTCCCCCATTAAATGAGCCTTGTCCTCAAGGCTTAATACGAGGCACTTGACGACGGTGCAGTCTTTATGAAGAGGTGTGGATATTTCTTCCTGAATTGATCTTCGCGTTCCCATGTGAACTCAGGACCTCTCTTGGAGTTCCATCAAACCTTGATTATTGGAATGCGGCTTCGCTTCAACCGTTTAACTTCACGTCCCCATAATTTCTAAACCGACTCCTATGCGACAAATGAAGCTTGTTAACAAGTGAAGCATTCCAACAGAACGGCTAAAGGTTCGTCGCAAATCACATCATCAAGTTGGATACATGAGAACGTAATTGTATAACCCTGCTCAGCTCTTCTGGAAGCTCAAGCTTGTATGCAATCCATCATCAACCTTTCTAAACATCTTGAAAGGTCAACATACCTATCTGTGATTAACTTCCCGTTTACCAAATATGTACGTACCCCCTTCGACCAAGGCAAAAATTTAAGCATAACTTTATCCTCGACTTGGAATTCCATCGGTTTACGCTTTAGATCCGCATAACTCTTTTGTCGATCGCGAGCAGCTTGCATTCTCTGCTTGATTTGAACGATCTTCTCAGTTGTTTCTTGCACTATTTCTGGACCAGTGAGTTGAACTTCTCCAACCTCGGCCCAACAAATGGGTGAACGACACTTTCGACCGTAAAGTGCTTCAAATGGAGAGAGCTTGATGTCTAGCGTGATAGCTATTGTTATATGAGAACTCGACTAATGGAAAATGGTTAACCCAACCCTTTCCAAAGTCGATTGCACAAGCACGCAACATATCCTCGAGAGTTTGAATAGTCCTCTCGCTTTGTCCGTCTGTTTGTGGATGGTACGCAGTACTCATATCCAGACTAGTACCTAAAGCATTCTGAAGTGACCTCCAGAAATTTGATGCGAACCTAGGGTTACGATCACAAATAATCTAGAGAGGTATTCCATGCCTCGTGACCACCTCCTTTAGGTACATTCTTGCAAGTTTATCCATCGAATCAGTCTCTCTCATTGGTACAAAGATTGCGGACTTAGTAAGTCGGTCAACAATCACCTAAATGGTGTCGTAACATTGTGACAACTTAGGAAGCTTCGTGACAAAATCCATAGTGATGTTGTCCCACTTCTATTGAGGTATATCGAGTTGTACCAACAATCCTGATGGCCTTTGATGTTATGCCTTGACCTTGGCATAAGTTAAACATTTTCTAACATAGGTGGCGATGTTTGCCTTCATATTGGGCCACCAATATAGCTTTTTCATGTCTTGGTACATCTTTTCAGAACCCGAATAGATAGAATACTTTGACTTGTGGGACTCGTGCATGATCACAGTCCTCAAATCGCCATAACATGGTAACCAACTCCTGCCATTGAAGCATAGAGTTCCATCCGCGCGGGGTTCCAACTTTTCCGTCCTAAGCTTCTCTGGATCTTTAGAATTTTCAACTAACATACCTCCAACATCTTCGTTCTTGATGTTTTCTGGTTTTTTTGCTTCAGTTTGAGCATCCAAAATTTGTTTAGGAAGATTCAAACCTATAGTCATGACTATGGCTCGAACTCTTAATGGTGGCTCTCGTTCCTTCCTGCTCAAGGCGTCAGCGACAACATTTGCTTTCCCTGGGTGATAACGAATCTCACAATCGTAATCACTAAGTAATTCTAACCAACGACGCTGCCTCATATTCAGCTCCTTTTGATTAAGAATGTGTTGTTGACTCTTGTGATCTGTGAACACCGTACACTTAGTTCCGTACAAATAGTGTCTCCAAAGTTTTAGAGAAAACACTACCGCTCCAAGTTCTAAATCATGAGTCGTATAGTTCTTCTCATGAATTTTTAGCTGGCGTGATGCATAAGCAATCACCTTCTCTCTTTGTATCAACATAGCGCCCAAACCTTTGATCGAAGCATCGCAATATATGATAAAATCTTTGATTCCTTTAGGTAAAGCCAGAATTGGTACACTACACAACTTCTGCTTCAACAGTTGGAATGTTGTTTCTTGTTTTTCACCCCACTCAAACTTGACCTTCTTCTGAGTGAGCTTGGTCATTGGTTTGGAAATCTTTGAAAATCCTTCGATGAATCTTCGATAATACCCAGCAAGACCTAAAAATTGATGAATCTCTGTTGGTGACTTAGGAGATGCCTAATATTTAATGGATTCGATCTTGGCAGGGTCCACGTGAATACCCTGGCTGTCAATCACGTGACCGAGGAACTGTACTTTAGGAATCCAAAATTCACACTTGGAAAATTTGGCATACAACTCCTCTTTCTTAAGCAACTCTAAGATTAACTTAAGGTGCTCTTCGTGCTCTTGCTTGTTCTTCGAATATATTAGAATATCGTCAATAAAGACGATCACGAATTTATCCAAGTAAGGTTTGCACACCCGATTCATAAGGTCCATGAATACGGCAGGTGCGTTTGTCAAACCAAATGGCATAACTTGAAATTCATAATGGCCGTAACGAGTTCTAAAGGCGGTCTTCGGAATGTCTTCTTCTCGAACCCTCAGTTGGTGATAACCTGACCTTAGGTCGATCTTCGAGTAGACACTCGACCCTTGAAGCTGATCAAATAAATCATCAATTCTTGGAAGTGGATAACGGTTCTTCACCGTTAGCTTGTTCAATTCCCGATAATCAATGCACATCCGAAACGATCCGTCCTTCTTCTTGACAAACAAGACCGGAGCTCCCTACGGTGAGGAACTAGGTCTTATAAAACCTTTGTCAGATAGTTCTTTCAGTTGCTCCGACAACTCTTTCATTTTAGAAGGTGCCAATCGATAAGGTGCCCATGCTACAGGTGCAGCACCAGGTACCAAATCAATTTGAAATTCTACTTGTCGAGTCGGAGGAAGACCCGACAAGTCCTCAGGAAATACTTTAGGAAAATCTCCGAATTCTATCTCGTTCGAGAATTTTAATAAGGTGAAGAACAAGAAGTGATAGAGTTAAATATAAGTTTATGTGCTGAGCAAGATTCTTCTAAAAACTTATATGAGTAACTTGTGGCTTTTTCTCCCATTAGCTTCTAATCCACCTAATCATACGTGCTCATTTCAATTCAACTAAGTCAATCAATGTTTTTAGAAAAAGCTTCAAATTTGTAACTTGATTCTTTAAAGCGAGATTTTTCTGTTCTTAGTAATTTGAAAGTTAAAATGCCAAAGAAGCATGAATGAAATATGAATGCAAAAATGCATGAATATTGAAAATTATGCCAATGAAGCATACATTTGAGTATATGGAGCAAGTAAAAGATGTGTCGTGATATCCCACTCCGCTAACCACGAGGTGGGGGTTCAAACTAAGACATCTTTACTTCTAGGGATTTGGTGTGTTGTGATATCTCACCAGGAAGCGAGGTCTAGGTGAGGGTTCAAACTAAGACATCAATCCTTAGCCATATTAGGAAGAAGGTGTTGATGTGATTTCCCACTACGCTAGCAATGGGGTGGGTTTTCAAACTAAGAACATCGGTCGTTGGTTGTGATATCCTACTAGGGAGCGAGGCCTAGGTAGGTGTTCAAACTAAGCAACACATTCCTAGCTTTAAGAACTTATGATTATAATGATGAAGATGTTGCAAAAAGTTCTACAGTTAAAATTTCATTCTTTAAAATCAAGTTACAAGGACCTAATAAGTTGTTACTTTGAGTCATGATTCATCTTGAATTACGACTATGGAAATAAGTTGATCTATGGTTGAGTTGAAATGAGTACACATATTTAAATCATATATCCATGTTGGGAGCTAAAAGTTCACAAGTCATAAGTATGAGTGCTTAACATTTAGACTTATATTGACAAATGATCTTGTTTAATTGCTTGGTTTGGAACTAGTGAAAAATCAGGGACGATGAATTTATCCATTCGGACATCCGTAAATAGTCTCATAAATTGCAACACATATGTTGTTTCACTTCATACTTAATGACTTTAAACTTGATTACTTCAAAACCTACAATGATCATGTTCCTTAAATGGGTCTTGGCTAGCTAGCAAGCTCAGAGTTCTCAACAACATGCGCCTCACATTTATGTTTATAACAACTCAGAATTTTCATCAACCTATTTTACTATGATCACAATCGTACTGGGAAATTTTTCACTTTATTACATTACTTGCATTGTCAATATCTCAATATATAATGTAATTTGCATAACTAAAGTAGACGAGCTCACGCAACCTATCTATGGCAATCATGTCTTCATATATGTCAAGCAAACATCATAACATGTCAAGTGGTATGTGTTTAATTACACATACCTTTTACCTTTAAAAACAGACTTAAAATGCCAAATATATGCTTGTTTTGCTAATTGTGTTGTGCAGGAACGGATATCTAAGAAAAGGACGAAAAACAAAGCAAAAATGGACAAAATCGGACACGGAATGGAAAAACGTGAAAAAGACAAAGTCCAGTCAAAGCCCAAGTGTAGAAAAGTCAACCCAAGTCAACCCCGAAGCCAAAAAGTCAAGAAAAACAAGTTTAGGGACTAAACTTGTTAAGTCCCTAAACTTATTTAAAGAGGAGAAAGAAGAAAAGGAAGAGAAGGACCCATTCTGCCAATTTGGCAAAGTTAAACCCCAAGGGCCAAAGCTGCCAAGGTCAAATTCTTATAACTAACAAGGACTTGTGGTGCAACTCCAATTATAACCCTCAGGGGGTGTTCTTGCCAAGTCCCAAACTCGTGTATAACACCAGGGACGAAACTTGCAAATCAACAAGACACCTTGAGGGGCCATTTTTGCCAAATGGGCAAACTTTCACTCTGTCTCTCTCAAACCAAGTTTTCCCGCCATGACCAAAACCCAAACCTGTTTACCTTTTCCTTCTCCCCATAACACTCAACCTACCTCCCACATACATCCAAAAACTTCACCATCCTAAACCCCACCCCCCCCCACAAGGTTTTCATGTAGGCATCAAAAACCCACCAGAATCTCAAAGGTTAATATATCTTCGACTTGGGGCCACAGAAAAATGGCGGGCAGGATTGTTTGTTCTTTGCACTCTCCACAAAAACACACTTCCCCCAGTTTTAGGTTACAACGAAACATAGACTAGCTAGAAGACAGAGTCCCATCGAAGAACCTAGTTCGTTTTGTTTTCCTATATAACGGACTTTGTACGGCCTCTTGTGGCAAGTATGTAGTTTTTAGTTTTTAAAAAGTTTTAGAGTGTTAAGCTTTCAGTTAGCTCTTTTATGTACTTGTATTTCATTTCTTTTAATGAAAATTCAGTTAATTTTACACTTGTGTTCTAAGTTACAAAAGTCTCTTTTAAACAATATTTTAAGCTCTCACATATCAAGCAATTGTTCACCTTTTTTTAAAAAAACTTTAAGAAAAATTCAAAAGAAAGACAAAGTCACTGTTGGATCAAGCATTGGATGAATGAGCAATTTGGGATGGCTCATTGGGTTTGTTTAGTTTTAACTTATTCATAAGCTGTGGGTAGTTTTAGAGCTTAATTAGGTTTCAAAACCCCTGTTTTGAGCAAGGGTTAAAGGTACAATTCTCTTTAAATTTTGCTTAAAAAGTTACTGTAGCAATTGCTTATTAGCTTATTAATGTCTTGTGTGCTTATTTGTGTTCATTAATGCTTAAGTTTGCTTTCTAGTTACCTTTCATTTCATTTTTGTGCAACTTGATTAAAAACTGCCTAATTTAGCTTATAAACTGTTCTAGCTTATCACTCTTTTTAAGTGCTTATTTTTTTTAGCTTTTCATCTTTTTATTGTCTAAAACTGCATAAGTTAGTAGTAGGTCTTTTACAAATTTTCGTTTATTTTAGCCTTTTCATAGGGCTAAAAATTCATTTTAAACTTATTAAGGGGTGTTTGGGTTAAGTGTGAAAACGGGTCAAAATGGTTTTGTATGGGTTGTGGTCACAAAGTTAGTTTTAGCTTAAGTAGTTGAGCTTATTTAAGTTTGTTTTTCTAAAGCTTTTTAGTCAAAAACCTGTTTTTTTAGTTTTCTCAACTGTTCTTTCAAACTGTGGTTTTAAAAAAGGGATCAATGGCTTATTTAGATAAGCCATTGTATACTTGAGTTTTAGTGTCAAAAAAGTGTCATTTGTGTGTTTAAAACAAGCTGCCAAAGTCCCTTTGGTCATTTGACTTGTTGAGTCAAAACCACCAAAAGTTAAGTGTCATTTTTTTTAAAAAGCAAAAAGCCTTTTTTTCAAGAGTTAAAATCAGCAATCTTAAATGGTTTTTGGAAGCTTAAAATTTGTGCACAAGTCCATTTCCTAGTGTTTTTCATCTGTTTCAACTTTTCTTTTTATTTTGAGCTTATTTGACAGCTTAAAATAAGCTGTCAAATTAAGCCCTTGTTTTAGCTTAATTCTCCCCTGGTGCTAGGGGGTGAATTTTAAGCCCTCTTTTCTAGCTTTTTAGTGAACTTAAGCCCAAGCTTTTGGCTTATCTTAAGAGCCCATAAGCTCTTTGATAAGTCCTCTTTGTTTCAGTCCTTAAAAAGCCCCTTTGATAGCTTATTTTTAAGCTCAAAGTTGCCCCTTAACTGTCTTTGCTTAGCTTTAGTGTAGGGAATTGCTTATTTACTTTCTTGGCTTATTGAGCTTATTTAATGAGCTTATTATGTGCTCCTGTTTGCTTTTTAGGTGGAGTGATAAGCGTGAGTGCTTATTTGCCTCTTTCATTGCTTTTTTGAGTTAAAATAGTTAGTAGCTTTTTGTTTTGTAAGATAGTTTAGTTTTCTGTTTATAAGCTTTTTAAGCTTATTTAGTTTATACATTTAGCTCTTTAGTGCTTATCTAGGTTAGGTTAAGTCCCTCTTAAGCTTATTTTCTTTAATTTTAGCTTATTAGTTTAAAAGTCCAAAAGACTTAGTTTTTTTTAAGCCCTTAAGCTCATTTAAGCCAACTGTCGTTTTTAAAAGCTCATTTTAAGCTTATTCTTAGCTTTTTAGAAAAAGTTGTAGTTTTGAAAGTTTTATGCTCAATAAGCTAACAACTTTGGTTCACAAAGTTTTTCGAAAAAAAAAGGGGAAGACAAGGGGTGACCCGGGTGAGCAAGACTCGAACCCGGGTCTCTACCCTCGATACATCCCCTCTTTTATACACACACTTACCGCTGCGCCCTTGGGACTTTTACGTTAGTGTCCCAAGGGCTTAAGTATTTATACACGTTTTCACCCTTTTGCTTATAAGCTGTTTATAGCTTATCTGTGGGCTTATTTATAAGCAACATTTTAGTTTCTTATTTTTCGTAGGTTAGTTATAGTGTTAAGTATTTTAGGTAAATTTTTCAGAATTTTTAAAAGTCGTTTAGTATTTTTTACAATTTAATTTAGTTAAAAGTTTAAAAAATTCATAAAAAATACAAAAATTATCAAAAAAATATTTTTCTTTTCTAGAAAATTTTCTTTAGTCATATAGTTTGTAAGAAAAATATAAAAATTTTCATAGGGTCGTTTTTTGTAACTTTTTGACTTTTAAAGAACGGGCTCGGGTGCGGTTTTTGTCTTGACTCGTTTTTGGGTCAAACGACCTCCGTTTTCAGCCTAGTCTTTTTCATTCTTCGTTATTTATTCCCTAGAGTAGTTTAGAAGTGAAAATTTCTCCGTAGGGTTAATTTTGAAGATTTTAGGTTTTTGACCCTTTGTTCGGGATTCGTGCTCTCGTTTTCTAGTTTAATTTCATAATTTTTAGGTTTTTACTTAATCATTTTTTCTTGTTATTGTTTAATTTAACTTTCCACACTCTCAAATCATTTCTCTCTTTCAAACTCCGATCTTCCGACTGTATCGATTTTCCAGCACAGCCTCGTTAGGGATTAACGACCCGGGAAAATTCTATACTGCTTCCTGGTTTTATTGATTTGTTGTGTTTTTTAAATTATATATATATTTATATATTTTATTATATATTTTATTATATATAGTTAAAAGATCCAAAAATTAACTAATCAATTTTTGGCGCCGTTGCCGGGGAGGCTGTGATACCGACTATCGTTGTTGTTGATCATTTGTGTTTGAAGCTGTGAATATTATCATATAAAAAAAAACCTAAAATAAAAAGAAAAAAAAACCAAAAAAGTACAAAAATATTTTCATTTTCTTTTTAGTATAATTATTATTTAAAAAAAAAACTAAAAAATATAAAAACATTGTCTTTAATTACAAATAAAATTCACAAATTGGTAAAATACCAAAATATAATATTCTCAACTGAGGTATTATCATAATAACTTCCGGTGAACTTTTTGGTTCCCAACTCGAACAAAAGATTTAAAAACTTGCCTTTTGTGTCACTAGCGAGGTACGGTTCACCTTTTAGAGGATAAACAAACTATAAGAGGGGTATAAGGCGGGTTGTTCCTAGGAACTACGACCCTAAAGGAAAAA
>BQNB010102963.1:0-24130 GCA_026074375.1 Tanacetum coccineum | reverse complement strand
AAAAAAAAAGAAAATTTAAGAATTTTCTTATGATGCTCAATTTATGTGTTAGTTTAAGAATTTTCTGGTGATGTTACTAAAAACACTTGATGGTAGTTTTACTTTTGAATTTCGATGCTTATTTTTAACTAGCTACTGGATTTTCTTTTATGGTGATAATGAAATAGAATCTACATGAAAGATTGTGGTGTTAATGCTTTAACTCAAGTGATATTCCCTTGATATAACTATCTCATAAAATTTATTAAATTTTAAAAAACAATTGCTATAAAAAGAAGACATATTGTGATATCACAAGTGATACAACAATTGATAAATGTAATGCAAATCAAGACTCAAGAGTTTGAACCTGTTTAAAAAATAATAACATGCAATATCAATAGTGATATCAGATGTAAAAGATATATTATTAACAAAAATAACTTGTGATATCACTAATGATATCACATGTAAAAGGTATATTATTGAATTAATACTTGGGCAACTAATTTTCTTTTAACTATACCAAAAACCCTAAACCTCCTAATTCCAGAAGTCGATTTTCAGAGCCTTAGAAGAGCAGAGAAGGTATAGCAACGTGCTTAATCCCATGGGGAACGACTTGTAATCTTATCATACTTATCGTACGCTTTTGTCTTTGAGGCATCATTCGTTTAACTCGGTTAGGTTGCCCTCACATTAGTGATTTGTGTGTTTAAATACAATGTTTAACGGCTAACACCGTTAGGTGTTAGCCATGATTATGCTATTTTGATTGTTTGTTTGTTGATTTATTCTTATATCTCGTAGTTATAGTTTGTTATGTTTGTTGTTTGATATTTGTCTCGATGCTTAGTATGTGCACCTACCATTCAACCCTATCTAGGAGTCCGATTAGTAGACTAAAACTAGAGGTACTAGGAAACGTGAGTGGACGTAACTAGTGCTCAAGGGGGTAGCTCTCCATAAAGTGATTTAAGGCTTCAAGACTTGCCCGCTTTACACAAATCGCCGCTAGGTAACAAGTAGCTTATAATAAACATTAACTAACAACAGGATGGACGTTTATGCAGACACACAACTCGTGACAGGACCACTGTGTGTCTAGGTTATAGGAAAAAGATACGCCTATATCTTGGAATGAGATGCCGCTACGGGAATAGATAAATCATTGCACGATAACAAGCTAAATCAACAATTAAATTGTATTAATCATGGCTAGCATTGTTTCCCCATTATTAGGCTATACCGCTTTTCTTTGTCTTTGTGTAATCGCCACTTTTGTGTTTTAGTGCGTAGAAGTAGGTTTTTGTCAACATTCACCCCTGTGCTAGTCTCTCAGACTAAACCCCCGCCTTTACCATTAGATTAGGAGTAGGTTTAACTTAGATAGGACTAACTTAGGAGTCTAACAACACAAATAAACTCACGAATTGACTCTCATTCCCAAGAGTTCGACACCTTACTTACCACGTAATACTACAACTACCGGGCTACAACTCGTTAGATGTTTTCGTTATAGGTAATTCGGCTAAATATAAATAATAAAACTTGAACAAGGCTTTTTGCAAAACCTATACTACGACATGCAACACATCCGAACTAGCATCAAGTTTTTGGCGCCGTTACCGGGGAATGAAGGATAATTTGTGTTTATATTAGTGTTCTAACCTAGGAGTAGGAGTAGAATAAATTAAGTGTGTCGCTTGGGTAGATTCGTCCCTGCCCAAGATTGTAAATTTGTTTGTTTTTCTTTGTTTTTAGAGTCGTATACTCTGTCTGTTCAGGGCAATACGGCGTATTCAATATCACAAATATTTTTTTCTTCTTAAAAAAATTTCATATCACAAGTGATATATCACAATTTAAAAGAATATCACAGGTGATATAAAACATGTCATCTAGAAAATAAGATAATATCACAAGAGATACAAAAGTCAATATCAAACAAGAAAATGTTGCATTGTTGATAGCATAATATCACAAGAGATAAAAAAGTCAATATCAAACCAGAAAAATGTTGCATTGTTAATAGCATAATATCACAAGAGATAAAACTTCCAGAAAAATTTATTGAAACCTAA
The DNA here is from genome assembly GCA_026074375.1 of Tanacetum coccineum. NCBI lineage: Eukaryota > Viridiplantae > Streptophyta > Magnoliopsida > Asterales > Asteraceae > Tanacetum > Tanacetum coccineum. The sequence continues at coordinate 22,067 of BQNB010102963.1, read as the reverse complement.
TAAACATAAATCTTTTTTTAGAAAAAAATAAAATAATAATCAAACTGTGACAAAACAAATCTTAAACTGAACCACTTCCAGAAGAACCGTCTCGGGATCCACCATCTGCATGATCATTGCCACCAGAAACAAGTACTGCAGGATATAAAGCATCAGGATTATCCTTCCCTGGACAAGTACGCCTATTGTGAGAAGTAGAACCACAAATACCACAACCACTCTTTTTCTTATTACTTTTCTTCATTGATATTTCTCTTCCACTCTTGATACGCTTCCCCTTCTCACGTCCCTTTGGCTTTACACCTGTTGGATTCCTCACTTTAACCTGGTTAGGCTTCTTAACACCCATAAATTCTTCAACAAAATCAGAAACTGTGCGGTTTGGAACAATTGGCAGTTCAGCCTCCAGTTTTGACTTTATTTCTTTCATCTGGCTTACAAACACAGACAACTTTGGCTCATTATTCCTCAACATATGTACACATGAATCAAGAATGATAGAAGCCTCCATTGAAAGCTTCTCAATTGCTTCATTCTTCTCGCCATAACGGTTTTTTTGTTGCTCAAATTCGGTGTGATCAAATCCTTGGTCCAATGCCTCAATAAATATTGGTCCAGAATACAAGAAACTTTAAAGTTCTTGAATACACAAAATATATGTCAACATAAAATTCCAGAACGAAGAAAAAGCTGACACAGGTTACTAAAGAATCTCCTTTGTTATAAAATACCTTAAAAAAACATCATTATATGACAAGTGATACTTCATTTGATATTTTTATTAATAGAAAATAAAAACTAAAAATATCACTTTTGATACTTCAAAAACAATAAAAAGATTTGAAAAAATATAAATACAATCATATATCACAGGTGATACTCATACCATATTTTTAACAATAACAAAAAAAAACTTCAAAAAATATAAAAAGAAATAAATGAAATACACAATGTGTACCTTGTAGTATCCTGTATGTTGTTGATGCAAATTAATCTCTTCATCAACATTCTTAGAAGTATTTTCTTTTTCAATCACTTCTGGAAAACCAACAGGCTTTACTTTAACCTCATCAATAGTACAAACTTTACATCCCTCATCTGAACTCATACCCGTTATTGAACATAACCAAGACCCTGCAACAATCTGTTTCTGGACGCGAATAAAAAGGCAGCGAGTATAGACTTTAGAAGCATGGTCTTCAATAGGTAATGGTGTCAGCAAATTAGGGAATTAATCAAACGACTGATGATCTAGTTTTTCTTGCGTCTGTCTTTGCCTTTTCATTGCAGACTCATAACAAAGCATAAACTTTACTAGCGTTGCACCAAAACTAAGGAAATATGAGAAAAATGAGTTCTCGCTTTCTGACCTAGAAGTAGTCCTCATCAACCCACATAATGGAGAATCAACAAAGAAGGCAGGGATCCATGATGATCTAAGACGATACATCTTTGAAAGCCACTTCTGATTGACAAGATTGAATTCCTCCATAAACTTATTCCATTTATCCTCAAACTCCTCAGGACCAATAAACATAGACGATCTTACCAAATTTTTCTTTAAAATAAGTTTCATCATAAATTCTAGACACAACCTAAAAAAAACCAAAGAACAAAAAATAAAGGAAAAAAACATTAGAATGGGATATATCAAATTAAACTAGTCACATTTAATCAAACAGTAAATTATCACTAATGATATTTATTCAAACAATAAGTTATCACTACTGATAAACTAGTGAAATCTAAATAAACAATAAAGTATCAATAGTGTGTAAATCACATTAAACTAATATAAAAAAAACGTCAAGTATCACAAGTGATAAACAACCTATTATTGTTAAAAAACAATCAAAAAATTAAACAGCAATGAAATATCACAAGTGATACATCAAATGTAAATTACTAACACTTTAAAAAACAAATACCTTGGCCGGGATCTTTTGCATGATATGCTACATGCAAAGCCTATGCTTAGACTCAGGAAACTCAGCAGCAACAGCAAGACTCATCGCTCCATCTTGATCGGTAACAATTATATTTAGAGCATGAATGAAAGCTTTCTTGAAGGCTCTAAGTAACCATCCATAAGCTTCTGCAGTTTCTCTTTTCAAAAGTCCTGAACCGACAGTAACTGATCTCCTGTGATTATCTATGGCAGTGAAAGGCACAAAAACCATCTTGTACCTGATAAAAATCACAAGTGATAACGAATTAGAAAAAGTCTACAAAAAACAGTTGAAAAAATAAATCATAAAGATTTTAAATGTCAACAAAGCATACTTGTTTGTTTTATATGTAGCATCAAAAGACACAATATCACCAAACTCAATGTAGTTGCACTTCGCAACTTCATCAGCCCAAAATAAACCACAAAGCTCAGCATCCTCAATAAAATAATCAAACGAAAAGCCTTTTGTGAACTCTTGCCTCTCTTCAAACCTAGTAATCAACATCTGAGCATCACTATCTCTAATGAAACAGTTAACGCCACGCGTGAAATTCTTAAACTCTGTTTGAGTACCATGCACGAGTGAGGATGAACCTTTTAAACTGGAATACAGATTATGAGCTCTAACTGCACCAATGTTTGAATTTGCAGCTTTGATAATAAACAGTTGCTCATTATAAGTTAACTTCCTCTCAGCTTTGGACAAGTACTTATACTCAATCCTATCAAGCTCATGATTATGTTCAAGATCAAATACAACAAGTCTGTACTTTAAAGTTTTTTGAACCATATCAAACTGAACACGTGCCTTACAACCACGAACTCTGAAGTTTGAAGACCTTACTTGTCTATCATTCTTCTTAGGATCTAAAGTATTCAACCAAACTTCCTTTGGACAACCTTCCCTATTACAAACTAAGTACTTTGTTTTCACGTAACCACACTTCAATCGTTTCTGACATGATAACCTAACACCAAAACCTGCTTCAGAAGCATATCTCCTATACACCTCAATGCATTCATCAAGACTATCATAAACAGTACCCAATACTGGTAACACACTGGCAGAAACTCTAGGAACCCAATGAACTGATCCGTCGGGAGTGTCAATAAGCTCATGATGATAAACATCTTTAGTAGTTTTCAAACTATTAGAAGCTGAAACCAAAATGTAATAAAACAAACAGTAAATATCACTAGTGATACAAGACATATAAAATTCAAAACATATAGAATATCACTAGTGATACAAAACATACCACATTATAAAACACTTAAAACAGCAAATATGTATAATATCACTAGTGATACAATACGTAACACAAACACAAAAATGTTAAACTATCAAAAAATAAGAAAAATATCACAAGTGATATTACGCATATTCAGTTAACTAATAAGCAAACTAACTAATAAGCAAAATAAGCAAAAAATATCACAACATAATCAAAAATAAGACAAAAATAACTATCTATTTAAAACAAAATCAACATGTTAAAAGCTAATTACACTAACAGCTTAATTAATAAGCAATATTGAACTATAATGAACACCTAATCAATAACTTATATTACAAAATAATCAATATTACACAATAATAAGCAATTTACTCACAGCTTGCATTATTATCATCATGAGAAGCAAACGAATAGACTCCAGAAGAGCTAACAGATTCAACATGTGAATTAGTGACAAATACATTATCTTCTTCAGAGACTGAACTTGCAGGTTGATTCAAATCAAAAACAGCCATACAGAGAATGAATGAATTATGATGATGATAATGTTCGATTGATTATAATGAATGATCGATCGATGGTTGATTATGATCGGTTGATTATGATCGATTGATTATGATCAATTGATTATGATCTTTTAATTATGATCGGTGAGAAAAACCGTTAATGGAGGGAAATGGGGAAAAGTAGGTGAGAAACGGTTACAGAGAAACACACAGTTCTGTGTGTGTGAATAAATGAGAAATAAAATAAAGGAAATTAAAAAGAAACTTTATATAGTGACACAAAAATAGGTTTGTTATGTTTAAATCTTAGATTAATCTACACCTTTAGATCAAACCCAAATAAATTTGATCTAATGGTGGAGGCTTGTCCCTTGGTATGCGGGTAGAAACTGATTTCCAAATGAACTTTTCTCTTGGTTTATTTATTTAATGGTAAATTCAGCTCAAGTGATGAATGTAGGTAAAGTTTTATAAAACTTTGATCATTTGTTATAAACATAAGTATTTGTTGAAGCGTAGATTAATTTTGTTGGTTCCGGGTATGCTTAAACGTAATTTATCGCGAAACGTAAACGATTTACGTAACCAATAAAAAAATAAAACATAATAAGTAAATTATTACTTTAGTAATAATAATAAAATAATTTCTTGACGTAAACTTAAATTCGTTTGGTATCCGTTTACGCTAATTGTTGATTTTTTAGTTTACGCGATTTTACTATATAATAAGAATTAAAAGTAAATGCGTACAAGAAAAAAAATAATTAGTAAAATAGATAACGTCGTAAATGGCCTGAAAATAAGAAATGTTACACTATTGGTGGGGTTCTTAGTCAAGGTGGGCGACCTGTTGCCTATTTTAGTGAGAAGTTAACAGGGCCGAAGTCTAGGTACACTACTTATGACTTGGAGTTTTATGCAGTGGTCCAAGCTGTGAAGTATTGACGCCATTTTCATAAGGAGTTTGTTTTGTTCACTGATCAGGATTCCTTGAGGCATATTCGTACTCAAGATAAGGTATCCCATAAGCATAGGCGTTGGTTGGCATTTCTTGAGAAGTTTACTTTTGTGGTGAAACACAAAACTGTTGTTTCCAATCGAGCTGCTGATGCCTTAAGCAGGAGGAGTAGGTTGCTTGTAACAATGCATGTTGATGTTCCAGGACTCGATGTCATTCGTGATATGGTGGCTGTGGACCCCTATTTTTCAATTGTTTTGCTAGGTGTGCAGGCTGGGGAGAAACCAGATTTCTTTCTGCATAATGGGTTCCTTTTCAAAGGGAATCAACTATGTATTCCTGATTCAAGTCTTCGCTTGCAAATTATTAAGGAATTACATGGTGAGGGGCATGTTGGTCGTGATCGCACTTTGCAATTGGTGCAAGCTTCTTATTTCTGGCCCACTATGAGGAAAGAGGTGGATCGTTATGTCAAGAGGTGTCGTGTGTGCCAGGTCTCAAAGGGCACGGCTACTAATGCAGGTCTCTATATGCCTTTGCCTGTTCCTTTGCAGCCATGGGTTGATATTAGCATGGATTTTGTGTTGGGGCTACCTCGTACTCAAAGGGGTAATGATTCAATCTTTGTTGTTGTTGATCGTTTTTCTAAGATGGTGCACTTTATTCCGTGCAAGAAGACGACAGATGCAGTTAATGTGGCCCAACTTTTCTTTAGGGATGTATATCGTTTACATGGTTTACCTTCCTCTATTGTTTCTGATCGGGACACTCGGTTTCTGAGTCATTTTTGGCGTAGTTTGTGGAAGATGGTGAATACTCAACTCAATTTTAGTAGTGCTTATCATCCTCAAACTGATGGGCAAACTGAAGTTGTTAACAGGTCCCTTGGTAATCTGTTAAGGTGTTTGGTGGGTGATCATGTGAAGGCATGGGATCAAAAGTTGTGTCAAGCTGAGTTTGCTCATAATCATGCTGTTAATCGAAGCACTGGGTTTAGTCCATTCCAGGTGCATTTATTTTCTGCCCTCAACCACTGGTCTTCTGGATTAATGACTCCTTCGTGTTCTCTAGTTTCTAGTTCCCAAGGAAGTGCGGGATTTTTGTTATCAAGGCGTTACATGATTGCTGTCACAAAGCTGTTCATTGAAAATTTGGTTCGTTGCGAATTCTATAGTACAAACAAGATGCGGCATCACTAATGCGGAGACATCGTTGATTTTGAAGAGGGTGACTTTGTTATGGGTTGTTTTTTTGACTAAAGGATCATTTTCCTTGTTGCGAGAGTATAAAAGTTGTCTGCTCTAAGAAGGATTGGCCCCGCTGCGAGATTTGTGGAGATATTAATTCTAATGCAACTTACCGTCTGAAATTGCCAATCATATTAGGATGTTCTTGGTGTTTTTAATGCTGAAGCACTTGTGCTCTTCTTATCCTTGGCGACTCTTCTTGATGCATGACCTTGTACTGAATTCGTGGACGAATTTTGTCTACCCGCGGGGGGAATGATTGATGGAGGCCCAAGTATTGAAGAACGGGCTGACTTGTTTTTAGAAGCCCAAGATCGTGTGAAGAAAATGGCTTCAGTAAAACAGCCATAACTTTTGATCCGTAAGTCAGTTTTAGGCCCGTGACCACTCAAATCGAAGGGAAAAATAAGGCGGACGCAGTTGTAACTAGCTTGGTTACGAATTTTTCGAGGCCCAAAACCCTCGTTTACTATGAGTTATTTACATTTTTCTTTTTTTGATTTTTTGTTGGACTTGTTTTTGTTCTAGCTCACGGCCCATCTGTCTTTTTAGGTCTGTTTCAGTTTTGTGAGCCTATTTAAACAATCTGTTGTAACCCTAGCCAGGGAGTTACCAGTTTTAATAAAAATAAACCATTGGCCGCTGTTTGCCAAGAATTTTTACCCTAATATCGATATTCAATCGAATCAACGATTGTTGGAAGAATTGTTTCTGGTATTCGTAGAATCAATAGATCCAATTTGTTATCTTGTTTTTAGTCTACATCACATATTATGTGAATTTCATTTCTTTAAACATTATGTGTCTTGTGTATTTTCATATTTAAATCATTTTTTGACTACATTTTATTGTGTAAGAAGTAGATTAAAGCTAGCCGCCCATCGGGCGGGCCTTGAGGCTAATTCAAGTTATAAAGCATAATGTACAATCGTTAAATGCAATTTTTCACCAAAAATTAGACACTCCCTCCTTATTAAATGTCAAATTAAGTAATACAAATACTTATTGTACAACATTTAGTGCAAACAATAAAATAACAAAATAATTTTTAACACACATCTCTCTCCTCATTTAATGCAAATTTTTTAAGTAATACAAATTGTTATGCACGTTGTACAATATTTTATGCAAACAATAAAATTCTGTCATATCTCTTTGTATTTATTCAATGCAAAAAATTAAGTAATACAAAGATTGATACACATTGTACAATCTTTAATGCAAACAATCTTTAATGCAAACAACAAAGAGTTGAAATTCAATAATACAAACATTAATGCAATTTGTACAATTAACCAATTCACAATACATACTTATTGACTGATCAACACATTTAATGTTATTCTTAAAACACTCATTACTAATTAATGTAATTTTTAAAACACACATAAAATGAAAAGTTCATGTTATTATACACATTGTACAAACTAATAAAACACACAAAACTTTATACAATTTATATGCTAATACATTCTATCTTCTATCTATATCTATATATACGACTATATAATGCATTTAGGACATTTAAATTTAAAAGTCTTAAAAAAATTAAGAACAAAAATATTTCTTTAATAAGAATGTAGTAAGCCATTAGTCAATGCACCAACACATTATAATTTGACTCAAAAGTTCTGTAATAATATTAATTAATTCAATATTTATAACAGTCAAAATTGAGTCAACTAATCTTTGTAACAACTTAAATGACTTGAATTTTATAAACTTGTACCAACAATCCTGAAAATTAAACGTCTTCAATTCTATAAACTTGTAACATCCCTTTAATATTCATATATAACCTCAATTACACCACTCTCTCAAAACTAAAAAAAACAAAACCATCTTCACTCTCTCTAAAAATATGCTTTCACTTTCTCTGTAATAATACTAATAAATCCAGTATTTATAACAGTCAAAATTGAGTCATAACCTTTGTAACAATCTCGTAATTAAATGAGAATTCTATAAACTTGTAACAACAATCCTAAAATTAAATGTCTTCAATTCTATAAACTTGTAACATCCCTTTAATATTCATATATAAGCTCAATTACACCACTCTCTCAAAACTAAAAAAACAAAACCATCTCCACTCTCTCTAGAATAACGCTCTCACACACTCTCTAAAAAATCCATCGACGCCGGTACAACTACCATCATCACCACTAATCAAGATCCAAAAAATAAAAGTAACAGAAAAAGGACAACGGTTTATCAACGAAACCATCAACTCAAAACAGGTCAAATTTATAAACCCAAACAAAACACCGAATGATTTAGCACCGGTGTTATCAAGATTCAGTTTTAGCAACACCAACCAACCACTTAAACATCATCAAAACACCTAAACACAACTGATTGAAACCACCAAATAAACACACCAGTTAGATTCGCATATTCAGATGATGGTTGTGTCAGATATTTCGGTTTGTGGTGGTGGCGTTGATGGCCGTGAGTTTAAATAATAGTGGATATGAAATTATTTGCATTGTTATTGCCTATTTTAATTTTAATTAATTTTAATTATTTGTACAGTTATTGTTAGAAAAATGTTTAACCGAATAACATTTGCTCATCACAAAATATAATCACATGGTACCCGCCGCCGCATTGCGCGGGTATCCTACTAGTATATATATTAAAGAAAACCATTAAACTTAAAAAATAACACTTTGTAAGCTAGAGATAATTATTTTTTGCTAAAAACTTATATAATTAAAATTTTTAAAAATATATATGATGTAATCTTGGTTATTTGGGTGAACCTGAATACCAAACCGAATTCAAATTAAATTTTCGATTTTACCAATTTTTTTTTTAACCGAATAAATTGAACAACCCGATAACCGAACTCATGAACACCCCTAACCAGGCGATTGCATTACCCACTCCCAAAAAAAAATCATTTCGGCGCGTGGACCAAATGCACACGCCCACTTGCAGCATAACGAGTTGACGCATGTATGAACTGAACGCGATTGAACAAAGTTATTTATAAAAAAGGTCGAGTGTTTACAAAACACGATTATCTTCACATGCCAAATGTTATATCCAAGAAGTGAAAGTTTGAGATCTTGACTTTCTAACGTCGCTTGAGTGAATTAAGGTTTAGGTTACTTTATTAACTAGAGATTAGGATTAGTCAACAATTTGGTCGTATGGCCTTGCGACCCAATTTCAGCTAGCGTTCCTTATAATCATGTTATTACAACGAGCAACCTTATAAGTTATGGGAGATGATTTGTACACTTCTATTTTTTATTTGCACACTTCAAATTGTGCAATAAGATGATGTACATTTTTTTATATGATGCTTCTGCAAGTTGTACACTGAAGTGTGCAAATAAAAAATGTGAGTGTTCTAATCAACTTCCACATGGTATGCAAGTTGTACACTGAAGTGTGCAAATAAAAAATCGAAAGATTTTATTACATGAGTGTGCTTCACTACTTGCTATAGCAAGGGTCGGAAATGGTAAATCACTATGTTTCTCCCCTTCTTTTGAAAAACAACCATAGAAAAAAAATTACAGTACAATATAATGCAAACATAGTTTTATTAAAGTTACAAAAAGGACTCCAATAAAACTTGATGTGGTTGGTGCATGTCCAATCTTGTGTGGTATGTCTTGCCTGGGACTAGAATTCGAAGAAATGTCATTTAATAAACTGTTGAAGCTTCGATTTCAATAAGAAACCCGAAACGTCGAATGCGGAATCTCGAACACTTTAGTGTTAATCGCACACCACAAAGTAACCGAAAACTTTATATTAGAACAAAGAATCGATCGAGGAAAGAATACAAGACACGACCAAGAGACCTCACCCCTTCTCCTATTTTTATAGAGAAGAGGGGGGAATATCCAAGTCCTAACCGACTCGGGATTCTCGTAGATACACGGTTGGAACTTCCTAACCAACCTAGACAATGCCTAAACTCAAAGCTATGACTTACTTGCCTTGCAAGTCAAGTAAAGACTAAATAAGGATATACATACTTGACTAGCATCTAATCGACTATCATAATAACTAACTAATATCATCACTAATTTTTTAACAGAAATAATACTAGATTGTCAAGTCAAGACACGGGCAAAATGGTTTGATGAACAACAGTCAAGTAATGAATATCGAATGTGCTTACGAGCAAAGGACATAAGTATCAATGGTAAAATGTCCTTTTGCATGTTTCCCATTAGTTTTTGTTTGGGACCATCTTAACTTGTTTCCTGCTTAACAACGTGCTCTCAATTACTTTTCAACAGTTAAAAACGAAAATATGTATCAACATGTCCATTTCATAAAGTCGTGTCCCATCAAGGACATGGACGGAAAGTCGGTATGTCCCAATTTTGATGGCATTTTGGCAAGTGTTAATAGTACGTGACGACCCACTAAGAGCTCTCGGTTATTTTAAAGCAAAAGTCATGATCATGTAATGCAGGTAATGTTGAAATGTATACTGTTTAGCCTTATCAAATATGCATTAAGGTCAATGTTATACATGAATTCTGATCCTGATCACTTCTAGAATGCTAAATGTCACAATGCAACTATTTTGGCAAATGACTATTGGTTATTTTACCACCGGCTCTAAGACTTTTTTTCACAATAACTTTAAAATGTCATTATTATTTCGATTGAAAGACACATTTCGCTTCTACTCATATATCCAACTTACTCATAGAACTCAAGGTCTATGTATCAACTGGATGTTTATAAAGCATTGAACTTTCTTAGATATACCAATAAGTATAATTTAACTTTTTGGGTCGTTTTGTTTTATTATTTTAATACTAGGTATTTTGATCCGTGCGATACATGGGTTTTGTTTATGATTAAAAGTTTGATAAACTCTTCTTTATGTCAATAACTCGGTTTTTATTTTCAAAATATGTTCACAGGTCAAAAGGTAAAACTTTGTGTCAGTAATATTTACGTGACAAAATATATACAAATTGGGTGCAAGCTAAAATTATTCGGTTTAAGTTTATTGGTTGCTTTTCCATGTCTTATGCAGTATATCTTTACCTAGTTTACATGTAATCGTGAGATTATTCTTTAAGAAATTTGCAGCGAATCTTGTTTATTAAACATGTTGAAGTTCTTGTTCAAGTTGTAACATCTTTGTGTATGTCTGGTTCTCTTAAATCAATGGGCCTCAGTTGGCTTTCCTCTTAACTAAATAAGGATTAGAATCCTCTAAAGTTGAGTCAAACATGATACATCATGTTCACCAATCACAAATTAGTTAATTGTATAAAACTTTTTCTTTTAATAAAAATCATGGGCCCACTTATTTATTTTCACTCACAATAAACTTAACATAATCAATCATGTTTGAGTCAAATATGCTTTTGATGTTGGTTAATGGAGCAGCTCTCTTAGCTGATTACCATTTATTTGTCTTTTAGATGGTGGTTACGCATCAATAAATGAAGGTGCAATTTGGATGAGCACGGTTTTAAAACATTCGGGAAGTTGTATTCAAAACTACGAATAGTTAATCCCCGCCCTTTTTAATGATCATGCTGATAACATAACCCATATATATGGAATGAGATGAGCATCTCAAAGCAAAAGAAGCTTTCAATTCATAGTTATCCCTGACTAGTATGCTTCCACAAATGAAGTTGTAGTGGGTTTATTCTTATCTCCAACTGAAGTAAAATTCATATTGTTTCTTTAATGGAACAAACAAAGTCAACCCATCCTCAGTTTGACCATCGTCCATTCAACAATTGAATGGACGATGGATGCATGTTCCCATGTACACTACTAAGTGCTTCCACAACGCAGTGACATGGCTTTGCTCAAATAAAAATTTTAAACGACACCTCACCATTTAATAGCATTGTGGGCCTCGTACGTTTAAATTGCGTTCTTATTTGTTTGCATCTCAATTATACTCTACTGGTACCCTTTTTGGTTTCGGTCCGGTCCGGTATTGTTCCGTTCGGCCCAGTCCGGTTTTCGGACCGTGAGCAACCCTACTTATGCCCTAGGGGCACAAGTTAAGAAAGATTCAATGTATACGTGTCATCTTTTGAGTGACTAGACAGTGGCTGTGAGGCCTGATATGGAGACCATTTAATCACTACTGACGCAGACTATCTATCTAATTTGTTGTAGTAATAAACTAGATGAGTGGTTTGGGTTGACCCGGGAGTACTATTTTATGGTGAAATTAGATAACTTTGTTTATACCATGGCATCAAGGCACTCATGCGTGTTCCTGATAAATTCTCGAGCTTTTGGTGACATGCTAGTTAATTGATCATCTGCAAAGGGAAGGTATAAATAACCTCTTATCTATATCCATAATGAAAAAAAAATCAAATCTTGAAAGTAAAAAAATTAAATAAAGTATATATGAAAACTATAAACTTTTATTATTATTTTCGTTTGTAACTCATCTTATTTTCATTCATTTAGCACAATGCATAACTCCATTCTCAATGAGGGAAACTAAATTAGTTCTATTTATTTGAGGGACGATGTTTCGTTACAACATTGATCATGATATATTTGGAGGTTGTCTAAATGATGCTCGAAAAGTTGTCACGAAATGCCAGTTAGAAAAATGTAGGACCATGAAACTCTACTTTAGCTAGACGCACCTAAATCGAATACTAATTCTATGAGTTTTTAATCAGCCCTTGGCTTATTCTATCTTTCCATATCCTAACTGATAAATGGTGCTGAAAACTGACTTGGTCAGTATCGTTAGTACGAACCTATTGTGTTGTGCAAACTTAGATATCATAATGCTAAAAAAACAAAGCAATGGTCTCATATCAGTTCCACTATGAACAGATACTGTTCGAAATACTGAGATAATCATTTTGTAACAAGCAAATTTCAACGTGATTATTCATTCACCTTAAAGATGTTTATTTATCACTTGGATTAGAACACAATTAGCAGATAAATAGCTTTTATGGGCAATCCCAAACTTAGCTAGCCCTTATTGATAAAAACGCTATAAAATCTAAAAAAGAATAACATATTGTGCGATACACAAAACTCGGCTTAGTGGAATGCAATGATTTCAGGGTTAGTATTGCATAGTTGCATGTGTGTGCGCCCACTGAGCAATTGAGATATTAAGGGTCACTGAAGAACTCAAACCAGATTATATAACCTTTGTTAAATATTGATATTATATGTATAAACATCACGTATATAGATATACTGTAAGGATTTATTATATTAACTAACCAATCAACACCAATTCAATGAAATGCTTTATTATATTCCTTTGTATACGTTTTGCTATTTTCTTTTTCATACCTCAAACGCACTTTTAGTATCAAACTTTCAACCAAATATGTAAGATGAGTATGAATGTGATTGATTGATTCCTTTACCCTTAAAACAAACATCTCCTCAATACAGTAGTAAAGAACGAAAAAGTTGAAGTGCATGAATCAAACTTAAAAATTAGTCCTAAAATTGGGCAAATATAAAAAATTGAATCATAAAACTAAAGATAGCGGTTTTTAATCGATATCAGAAACAAGCGACGTGTTCATATTATAGTGATGCTAAAATTAAAAATGGGGTCTTTAAAAAGCTTTGATTGAATATGCTGTATTTAAGATGGATAATCTAGTTAGAAGTACTATGAAATAAACCTAGTGTCATATTGATGACAAGATATCACACTTAACACGTAAATGGCAAAGTTTCACCATCACAAATCTGTATCGTAAATCTCATTAAAAATATCTAAATGTTCCTAAAAGCATTTTATTATAAAAAGAAAAAAGAAAACCATAACGAAGGAATACTAAAGAAAAGTTGAAATCTATATATATGAGTTCATAATGTTATTTAAATTATTTTTGCATACACATGACATTCAAATAACCATACAACGACAGATTACACAAACACCCACCGCATACAACTATATATTGTATGACAAATACTATTTACGTAACATCTCTATTAAAAGTATGGTATAATGTATATATTAAATTCGAAAAGTTAATGAAAGAAATTATGGTTGAAATTAAAGTTGAGATTGATGGGTGGTGGGGTTAGACATGACATGGTCATGTGGTGCCGGACCGTAGACCGAGAAGACCAAATCATAAGGACCGAGACTGGACCGATGGCAACTCGGTTCGGTCATCAGTTTTGGACATGATGGACCGAAGATACTATTTTGCATTTTTATACAGTTGTAGTCACTGAACTTTGAATATACATTTGGTACTTGTTCATGCATACTTCTTGACTTCTTGTTCAGTACGTACACCATAACAAATGGCATTGAGAGTCGGAAAGATTGCGAGTTTGGGGAGTTGTGGTTGAAGGATTTGGAGGAGATGAATGCAAGTAAGAAGAAACTTGAGTTGCGTGAGGTTTGATTCGGTTATTCTTTTCTATTGGATTAGAGTTCGTCTCTCGTTATTATTATTATTATTGTTAATCTTTATGTCGTAATGTTGGTTGTCGAATCTGTTTAGATGAAATACTGTAAGTTGATTATTGGTTTATTCGATGATATTAGCTTTGTTTTTATTGTTTTGGTTGCATTTCTGATTTCGGCAAGATGCATTTTCGTGATTTTCCGTGAGAGTATGAAATATCGAAATGTAGATCTTTTGTGGCCATGTTTTGGCCTAACCAGGCAATTTTCAATCTTGCTCATGTAAGGATTTACTGAATTAACGAGTAAGTTTGTTTTGTTAAAATAAGTCAATCAGTTCTACATCAGTATGTAGTTAGTTTCAAGGGTGAAGTGCTTGTTGTATGCGAAAAGTAAAGGGTTTAAACCGATTCAATTGTTTTAGCAATATCACAAAGGCGAATTTGTATTAATTAGAAGAAAGATAGAACGGCGAAACAGCAATCCTGGGACATACCGAAGGAAAAGCTCCAAATAAAAAACTTGCAATATCAGGTCTTGTTTAAAAGCTATACTGCTAAATTTTCTTCTGAATCTGATACGTAAAATACCTTTGAACTTTTGTTTTGCATAATTTCAGTTGGTATCACAGTAAACGCATCGATGTCATAAGGATGGTATGATGGCCAGATTATCTTGGAGAAAGTTCGGATCATTCAATATTGTAGCATAAATAAGATTTGATAAAGAAACATAATCTGTCTCTCCACTAAAAAACTCAAACAAACGAGAATAGGTTATCACAGTAGCAAAATAAACAAACCATTTGAATGACTAATAGTAGCAAATGACCCATTTGGCCTATGTCCTAACACGGTAACAAGAGTCACAGTAGCATTTTTCCATATTCACCAAAAGAAGTTGAGTCACAGTAGCATTTAAAAACCAAAAGAAGTTGAGTCACAGTAGCATTTTTCAATCTCGAGTCATGCATTTTCACTTCAGGCACAGTAGCATTTTTCCATCTTCACCAAACGCACAAAACGCATTCTTCTCAATCAAGAGATATACCTTTTCCATTTCCATTGTCTTCCTTTAGTGTTAACACTTCTTTCATTTCTAAAAAGATACAAAGAGAAGGGGTGTTTCGGTCGGTCCGGGTTTATTGAGGTTTTTTTTTTCAGTTTTGGACCGAACCGACCCGAGACCGAAAAACCCAAAAACATGAAACCGAGACCGGACCGACTGTTTTATATATAGGTAGCATATTCTAATAAATTTATAGGGCACTGACGTGTATTAAGATAACAATCTTTTACTGGAAAACGAAAAGTGAGAACTTTCATATTTAAAAAAAAAGAATGTTTCTTTATTAGGTATGCTCCACTATGAATTTTTATTATTTTTGAATATCTGTTTAATTAAATTTAAATACATAAAAATATATGTGTCAAATTTATAAAAACAAAAACTTAAAAAAATGCGATAATTAATAAACCTTTAGTGGTTTAATTTTAATAAATTATATAGAGTTAAGTGTAAATTTATAAATTTTATTATAACTTTTAAAAAAAATAACCCCTTAAACTTTTATATGACTTATAAAACAGTAAAAATAAATTTTTTATATATATAAAAAAAACATAATGTACAAGTCCTATGCGTGTGTGCACGGGGATTAAAACTAATATATAGCTTAATTAGGGATCAAGATCCTCTCAAGTTATAGTCAAACATGATAGATCATGTTCACCAATCACAAATAAGATAAGTACATAAAAAATTTTCTTTTAGTAAAAAACATGGGCCCACTTATTCATTAACTCTCACAATAAGACTAACATGATGAATCATGTTTGACCATAACTTGAGAGGATCTTGATCCCTTAATTAGTTAATAAGACTAAGGATCAGAGTAACTAATAATAAAAAGTAGTGCATGCAAATTTGCAATCATGATTTATTACACACAAATAAAGCACAAGTACTATAATTAGTAACAAGTTAAATAACTCGCGCGTTGCAGCGGGGCGTTATCTTTTGTGTTAGTAGGTTTTATAAAAGATGTGGGAAACGTACAACGGGTGATGCTGTTTTACCAAACACGGTTTGCAAATGTTAAATTATATGATTATTACGCAATCCCTCAAGGTCATTAATTTTTTGGGAGCCTGAAAATTTACGTCAAAAGTAAACATACCCAACGTTTTTTTTAAATTCAAGCCAAGCAATATTTACTATGTTCATACTCAAGGCTCAACTCAAACAATACTCTTTAGCCATTGTGTTAAGCTTTGCGACATTAACACGATATAAAGATACGTTAACAATTGTCATGACAAAATTTCCAAAGATGTTAAACATAAAATTTGCACCTTTTTGCAATTTCCAGGAGTTCTAGCTTCTTTGCCATGACGGTAGGTTCATGCTTCAAATGTTGCAATACAGTTTTTCTTGTCGGCAAAAAACTATAACTGAGGAGCATGCTAGGGACTTGCTCCTGATATTCATTTATTTTAAAGAGTAGGAATATTGTTCTTTTTTTATGAGAATTTTTATGTGAAATTTTAAGAGTATACCTGCTTATCTATCCGAGATATGTAACCTTGCAACAAAGGCTCATCTTATAAACTCCTATGCGCACTAAAACAAAGTGTCTGAAGGTGTTGTTCCACTTTCTGTAAGCTCTGTGAGGTGTCTATATCATGAGTCTTTTCTTCGCTCACCTCGACATCTTCTTCTGCAACATATAATGGAAAGATACCAAGTATTGTCACATATAAAGCCCAAAGCATTTTTTTATCGGTTTATTTAAAATGGCTTATACTGTTGTTATTGAAAAAAAAATACTTAGATGCGGACACTCTAACCTCTGCCTCATAAAGAAGCAGAGGTTATAAGATTAAATTAAAGTAGCAGCAGAAATAGAAATACGCCTTTTGATTTGGTTAGTTTCTTTTTATTGAAAGGGATGTTTAGTATTGTATTAAAAGGGATGTTTAATAACTTCTGCTTCACTACGCCTTTTGATTCATTTTTATAAGATTGAATTAAAGTAGCAGCAGAAATAGAAATACATACATGGGGGTGCAAGGAAAATAGGTATGGAAGTCGCTGCTAATATGAGATTCAGTAACTTAAAAGGTTGTTACCCATCTCTGCTTTCCTGTGATGCATATCAGCCACCATTATCAGAATGCTTAGCCGTCCCTGCTTTCCTCTGATGCATATCAGCCATTGCTTTCACTTCACGTACTGTTTCAGCATGGTTACCAAATTAGTATAGTTGGCAAAAAGAAGACATAAAAAGGACAAAGGATCATAACGTATAAGAGAATAACTTGATACGCGGAAACAGTAAGCCGGTCAAGTAGGCTGGAGCAAGTCACCAAAGGCTATGGTGGATACCACCAGTAAAATGATCGGTGGAGCAGGTTCTAGAGATATATCGGTGGAGCAGGTTCTAGAGATATATCTACGGCTTATTTTAAGTCCGGACGATGCATCTGTTGACCTTTTTTTGAGAAAGTCGTTTTTCAAAAATGTGCGCATCTGTCTTGTATATGTATCTGAACGAATAATGTTGCCATTAGTTGCGTGAATTTTCCGACCTGAATATCCATACAAAACATTGATTGGTGACGGTGTGACAAACATATAAGATTTGATACCAAAGATAGTAGTAATGACGAACAATGGAGTAATAGACAACGATTACTTACTTCCGGGAGGAACGTCTATCTGAATACCCGAGCATGTAATTTTGCCCATTCTCTATCCATCCACTTAGGTTCCTCCTCATCATCTAAGCTCCTACTTGCTGAGTCCATTTTCAAAAACTTTATAGATAAACAAATAACTTTGGATTAGTTGCGTGAATTTTCCGACCTGAATATCGATACAAAACATTGATTGGTGACGGCGTGACCAACATATAAGATTTGATACCAAAGATTGCTAAGATTCAGTGGTTGGATCAAACTCGAACCTCTTTCTTATTTGCTGCTGATTCGTTAATGGCTTTTCCTCTGGGCCATAGAGGTTGCTTCGCCTGCACAGTCACAGACATGTTAATTTATTTGAACCGAGTATATTGCTCAAACCATAGTAATAATGTTAATAGAAGATTCACTGAAATACCTATACTTCATCCATCGTTTATTATAACACAATTTTTAGTTAAAGACATTCTTGATACCTTCCCTTTTTGCGCAGCTTCTTTCGAAGCTCGAAATTTCAACGAAAATTTAATATTACTATACATGAATGAACATACTGATCCATACCAGTCGATGGTATACCGTCCCAAACAAACCTGTAAAAATATACATGTAAATGTAAATTACCAAAAGATTGCATTAAAATTACTGTAGATAAATCCACATAAACATTCTAATGTCTAAAATCCCCATTCAATGGTACCTTGCCCAATATGTTCTTTTGTTAACAGGTCTTCGCAAAATATTTCATAATGTTGTCTGTTTCCTTTTCGACTTTGATAATGGCTTTACTTTTGGAGCTAATTATAGGAAGCCACAACCCTGGAGCGTCAATCTTCTTACTGGTATTTTCGCACAACTGATCTTATAGTTCTTCAAAACACATTTTTAAGCCACTTCCATATCCTATTTTCCACAGACCAATTTCGTGTCCTTGATTGATATATAAATGTTGTCAACCAAAATACTCAACTTACCATTAAGTGACCCTACATCTGTTTCAACATTTCCTTCCCATGGCCACACGTTTCCTAATTTCAAAGTGATAACAAAAATAATAGAATTAAAAAAAGAGTAAACTGCAAAATACATCCTTGTGGTTTCATGTTTCTCACGAAATACATCCCTGATCGAAACTATTAGCAGTTTACACCACTCGTTAGGCAAACGTTTGCCGAAATACATCCCTCGTTACTAACTTCGTTAGGCAAACGTTTGCCTAACGAGTGGTGTAAACTGCTAATAGTTTCGATCAGGGATGTATTTCGTGAGAAACATAAAACCACAAGGATGTATTTTGCAGTTTACTCTTAAAAAAATAAAGCAATAGAATGAACCCTTTCAAATTTGTAAGCAATAACTGTATGCCTATAAGCCAATTTCTTCTTACTATGATCATCATCGAAAGCAGTTCCAACAAAACCATAAGTTGCAAAACCATAATTAGTGAGGTCCGACCCATCAATCATATTCCCTAATTACAAATCAAGATTCAATCTTTATTACCAAAAACTAAAATTAACAAAGAATAAATAAGGAATGTTGTTTCTTTTCACTTACTTGGTCATAGAAGAAGTAATCCTCGGCGCGTAACTGAATACAAAACAATGGGTTAACCACCATTGATAACCTCCTTGCCTGACCCCGATATCGTTATGTGAGCATAATAGTTATCAAGATTGTTTTTATAAGAGAAACAGATGGTGGGTGAGATGCCGTTGTTTCTAGAGAAAGACCGAGAGATATGTGTTTTGTGGGAGACGTAAGGTAAAAGAGTCGGCAAGAATTATCTAGAAGCAAAATCCTTCTACGGTGAGGAAGCAGACACATGCAATTGTCTTGGGCTGGACTAACGTCAGTGGGCTGGGCCATCTACAGTTGTTAACGTGAACAGTAACACACATCTCTAATGATTATATATATAATTCTCTACGGCAGTAATGTGTATTTAGTCAATAATATATAATCAAAGGTAATAGCTTTGTAGGATTAGAAAATTTGGTGTACACTCCAAGTTCTGGGTCGATATAGGGGTCGGGTTCCTAAACCCTAGGACTTACTCGACTTTTCGAGGTTAGATATTCTTGAGATTCCGCGCTAGCTTTAAGGTTTGTATAGTTAAACAATAGGTATCAAAGACAAGGTTGTTGGTGTTAAGGCTGGATGGAATAAAGAGGGCTCACTCACCTTACACTTCAGCGTCACGTCAGCTTTCTCTCTCCAACTTTACCACTCATCTTTCAACCGTTTTAACACTCATCTTTCATACCCAACTCACATTACACATCATTTTTTTTATTTAATTACATTCATTCATAAATTAAAAACGTAAACGTACGAAATTAATAAAAACGTAAACGTAAACGTATGGAATTAATAAAAACGTCAACTAAATTAAAAACTTGAACGTAAATTAATACTGCAAATTATACTTCGCCTTGATCTTTGCCCTTATTTTATCTATTGCCTTTCGCTGGTCCCCGACCAAGTGATCGTATGGCTGGAGATAGAACTTCATGTCTTGTTGTTCAAGCTCTCGTTCACTACATTCCACCTCCCTCCTTTTGATCTCTAAAAACGCTAAGCAGACTCCTTTCTCCTGAGCACCCATCTCGGTTACCATCAACCTAGCCAATGCATCTTCATTTACGCTTGACGATGCCAATGATTTTGACCCTTTATTTTTCCTCGCAACAACTCTCGCTTTGTCCTTGCCCTTTGGTCGTTGAATTTCCTACACCTCATCTTCATCGTTGTCGTCAACATTAGTATTCAGATTAATACTAGCTTCCCCGGACTCTGTGTTGAACGAACTAGAACCAGTTGACTTGTGTCTCTTGCTACCTCCCTCAGACAGTGTGTTGAATCTTGGAATTGCTATTTCTTGCCATTTTGGATGATCTTTTAAAATCTCCCAACAATGGCGAAGTTTAAAAGGAAGCCCGGTATCAATTTCATAGTGAATCATTGCCCTTTGAACGTAATATGCGTCTCCGGCTCCACTCTCCGGACCCATACGCATGATGTTATTGTAAATCCCACAAAACCGAACCACAAACGGGTGCACTGTCTTCCATTTTCCTAACACCATATCATACGTTCGACGATCGTACTGTTGTGTTTTGCTCTCTATGTACGACAAAACCTCACACCAAAAGCCACCTTGCTTCCTCGAGTACCATGCTTGCTGTTTTCAAAAACGGCAAGTCAACCTTTACACAACGCAATTTCTTCCTCTGTTGTCTACGGAGTCTGCCGGGGTGCACCATCTCTTTCAATCGTCTTTTTTTGGCGGTTACGGGTCGCCTTCTTCTTCTTCTTCGTTGGTGATGTCGCAACTTGTTCAACCGGAACTTCGTAAGGATTAGGTGCTTGCCAAAAACTGGTGTTTTCTTACAAAGACTTTGATAAATACGGCGTGTACAACTCTTTGAGCAGAAATGCATTAATCGGAGAATGGACTTGATCTATACGTGGTTGTGATAACGAACCACCCATTTGGATTTGTGAGACGTAGTCTTGGTGGCTAAATGGAAACGATGAAGGTTGGGACGAGTAATCCTGAAAAGCGTTTGGGTGTGACCCGTAAACTTGAAACCCGTATTGTTCTGGTGCCGTTGCCGGTGCCGGGTTTCGGTATGGTTGGTTTGGGTAAGGTAGATAGTATGATTGTGGCCGTAACAAGTTCGGTGATGGGTTTTGAAGCGCAAACGTGCATTCAAGTGTCGGCGGATTGCTCCGGTTGGGGTTTCTTGGTTGACGTTTGTTGGGTCGGGGAGTGTTTTGGTGAGACATGCTTTTTTTAAATAAAAATGAGTGTTAACTTTTTAGACAGAATATATAGAAATAGGAAGAGTTTGTGTATAAAAATGGGTGAGGTAGTGGGTATTTATAGGTAAAAAGGGGGATTTTTTTAAAAAAATTATAAAGGAAACGGTAATGTGAAAGTGATGCCCAAATCATAACCACTCACGCACTAGTACAAAAAGTGGATTTGGTCACACATAGGCAAAATGGAACTGCCACACATTTACATATTTATGTGACTAAAGGTACCAAAAAAGACACCATTTACTAATTAGTCACACA
>BQNB010102962.1:4133-24131 GCA_026074375.1 Tanacetum coccineum | reverse complement strand
TAAGCCAAACACCTCTTTAACTAAGACAAATTTCATATTAGCTTATGATTCTAAAATCTAGTTAATGAAACCTAAATACCAGATAGCTAGTAGCTTATAACTAACCTAATGAGCTTATCTCAATAACTAGAAAAGCTAGAATTAAAGTCCTACAAACTATGCTAAATATTTTTTGGTTTTTATGATTTATAGGACAAAATAAGTAAATCTAAATTTTATATTAAGGAAAATAAAGAGAACTAAGACCGAAAAGTAAAGAAGTCTTACAAGTGCCTTAGCTAAACAAAGGCTATATTAAGCTCACATAAGCATCAACAGCTCTAGCTTATCCTTATGGATAAACTAGTAAAGTCCTTGGAAGCTCATCCATGGCTAGCTTCCCTTCCATAAGCTTCTAAATCCAATAATCCAAGGTAATTAGCTGATTTTAAAGGTTTAAGTTGATTAAATGAACAATGTAGCTCAATCACAAGCTTAGAGACTTGTGAGAGCTGAAATGAGCTTAAGTGAGCTTATGAAACAGTAGCTTATCATTTGAAGAAGGTTAAGAACTTATGAGTAAAGACAAAAGCTTATGACAGATTGTTTGAAAGTAAAAACTCAATTTCATTAACTAAAAGCTTGATTACATTATTTAAAAGGAAATTACAAGAGATTTAAATGAAAATTACATTAAGCTAAATTTACTAAGCTAAAATCTACTCACTATCTAAAAGCTACCCTAGATACGTGTGTGTATGAAGTGTTGGCTTATATAGCCTGACTCTGAAGCTTCTATTCCTCTGTATTACACCTCCTTCCTCCTCTGGCCCTTGATCATATGCTAATATTGATGCTTCCTTATCCATCGTTAGACATTATGAGCTCACAACGATGCCAGCGTGGCAAACCGTGATTTTAGCTTCTTTGTTATTCTTCTTAGTGTATAATTAGTGCAAAATTATGCCCTTTCCTTGTGCTTTCATTAATCCAACGAGGCATTCCTTCTTGGGTATTGACAATAATAAAACGAATAAGAGATCTTAGAGTGACGTTTTTAACCCTCCATTTGTACTTTAACACCTGAATTACCCTTTCTAGCCCTCAATTTAAACTTGCCCTTTGATTTGACCTTGGGTAAAATGGGGACGATGGTGTACATGAAAACCACTTTTCCGCTTCATTTTCTTGCTTTTTCTTTTATAAAGGTTGGGGGTTTGACTTTTGTTGACCCGGGATGACTTGGGTTTGGGCCGGGTTATAAAGGATTTGGGCCAGGTTATAGTTTTGGATTTGTTATAAAAAGATAACAATTGTTAACTTTTATAAATAAAAGTTAACGACCGTTAGGACTTTTAAGGATTATTTATTTTTTTGTGAATTGGTTTATAAATGAGGGACTAATTTTGAAACTTTAGGATTTTGTCTTTTTGTGACTTTGACCAAGGGTTGAATAAGGTTTGACTTTTTGACTTTGATAGCTTCCTCCCGGCTTTTTGCGTGCTCTTCCGTTCCCGTGTTCGTGTTTGCCCGGTTTTTACCGTTTTCTTAAGATTTTTGCTTTATCCGTACCTACACAATCACAAAGACAAAACAAGCAATATTCAAGCGTTTAAAGCACAATTTCGTCTTTTAAGGTCTATTTTGATATAAAATGTATATGTGTTTTCACACATATCACCATAAAAGGGCGATCGCCTGGAGTATTGCCAACATAAAAGGGATCAAATCATCCTTATGTACTCACAAAATCCTCATGGAAGACGAGTTCAAACCAAGTGTCCAACTTCAAAGACTAGTGAACCCCAACATCAAGGAGGTAGTAAAAAAGGAAGTCATAAAACTCCTTGATGCAGGATTAATCTACCCCATCTTTGACTGTCCTTGGGTGAGTTCTGTCCAGGTTGTCCCAAAGACGGGAGGAATGACTGTAGTAAAGAATAAGAAGGATGAGCTCATCTCGTAACGGACAGTTACTGGGTGGCGCCTATGCATCGACTATCATAAATTAAATAACGCAACTCGAAAAGATCACTTTCCACTTTCGTTTATCGATCAGATGCTCGAACACCTAGCTGGGCATGAATATTACTACTTTCTAGATGGGTTTTCAGGATATTTTCAAATCCCTGTCACACCTGAAGATCAGGTGAAAACCACATTCTCGTGCCTCTATGGGACTTTCGCATACAAACGAATGCCCTTTGGGTTATGCAATGCCCCAACAACCTTTCAGCATTGCATGATAGCCATATTCCATAAGCTTATCGAAGATAACATGGAAGTATTTATGGATGATTTCTCCGTCTTTGGTAGATCCTTCAACCATTGCTTAAAAAACCTTGAAAGGATGCTAAAAAGGTACGAGGAAACCAACCTTGTGTTAAACTTAGAAAAATGCCATTTCATGGTGAAGGAAGGAATCGTTCTCGGACATAAGGTCTCAGGCTTTGGGATTGAGGTAGATAAAGCTAAAATCGAGGCAATCTCCAAACTACCGTATCCTACGAATGTGAAAGCCATTCGAAGCTTTCTAGGACATGCTGGTTTCTATAGGAGATTTATAAAATATTTCTCTCAAATCGCACGCCCAATGACCCAGCTCTTAGTTAAAGACGCCTCATTTAACATCTCCAAAGAATGCATCCAAGCATTCGACAAGTTAAACCATGAACTGACGCTGGCACCGATCATGATCAAGCCAGATTGGTCATTGCAATTTGAAATCATGTATGACGCAAGTGATTATGCCGTCGGGGCAGTGCTAGGGGAAAGGATAGATAAACATTTCAAGCCTATACACTACACCAGCAAAACATTGAACGAAGAACAAGAAAACTACATAACTATCAAAAAAGAGCTTTTGGCTGTCATCTTCGCATTCGACAAATTCCGTTAATACTTGGTCTTATCCAAGACCATCGTTTTCACGGATCACTTTGCCCTACGGTATCTCTTTACAAAACAAGATGCAAAACCACGGTTAATTCGATAGATCCTGCTGCTCTAAGAATTCGATATCGAGATTCGTGATAAGAAAGGTACTGAAGATCTTGCAGCTGATTATCTTTCCCGACTTGAGAATCCAGACCTTGGAAAACTAACCAAGGCTGAAATAAGGGACTTATTTCCTTAATAACGGTTAATGGAAATTTCTGACAAGAACAATGAACCGTGGTATGCTGACTATGCTAACTATTTAGCTAGCCGAGTACTACCCTTCCGATCCACACATCAAGAGAAGCAAAAGTTCTTCAGCGATTTGCGGCATTACTTTTGGGATGAGCCCTTCCTATTCAAACAGTGTGCTGGTCGAATCATACGAAGGTGCATGGCGGAAGATGAGGCAGCACAAATTCTTATACAATGTCACAACGGACCATCTGGAGGACATCATGGCATCGCCACCACCACAAGAAAAGTCTTCGAGGTCGGGTTTTACTGGCCACATATCTTCCAAGATGCATGTAAGTTGGTACAAGTTTGTGATGCATGTCAACGAGCAGGAAACATCTCATCAAGGGACGAAACACCTCAAAAATACATCTAGGTATGCAAAATATTTGATGTTTAGGGAATTGACTTTATGGGACATTTCCCCTCATCAAATGGAAACAAATACATCCTGGTAGCTATTGACTACGTATCAAAATAGGTAGAGGCTCAGGCCTTCCCCACCAATGATGCTCGGAACATAGTAAACTTCCTCTAGAGACTATTCGCAAGATTTGGAATACCAAAGGCCCTTATTAGCGATAGGCGTACTCATTTCTGTAACTACCAAATAGATAAAGCAATGAAAAGGTATGAAGTGGTCCACCGATTCTCAACCGCGTATCACCTTTAGACGAACGGGCAGGTTAAGAACACGAACCAGGCAATAAAACATATCCTTGAGAAAACCATCAGGAACAAGAGGAAAGATTGGTCCTACAAATTATATGATGCATTATGGGCATTCTGGACAACGTTTAAAACCCCTCTGGGAACAAACCCATTTAGAATAATCTATGACAAGGCATGCCATCTCCCTGTCGAATTAGATCACAAGGCCTACTGAGCCATTAAGAACTGCAATCTGGACCTTACAAAAGCTAGGGAAAACTGTTTCTTGCAAATAAATAAGCTGGACGAAATGAGGCTCGATGCATATGAAACATCCATCTCCTATAAGGAAAGAACAAAAACATGGCATGATAAACGGATAAAAGTATCGACTAATTATGAGAAGGGCGACAAGGTACTTATCTTCAATTCGCGCTTAAGGTTGTTCCCTGTAAAACTGAAGTCAAGATGGTACGGACCATTCTTGGTATGCAAGGACATGAAAAATAGCGCAATTAAGCTGTACAATGAAGATGGGAATGGATTCATCGTAAATAAACAACGAGTGAAACCATGTCAAAAAAATGTATTAGACACCAACAAAGATTACGATATAACTCTGGAAGATGAAAGAGAAGTCACGTAGGGACGTATGACTTCGAGTCTAGCTACAATACTCGTAAATAAAGAAAAGAGCTTTTTGGGAGGCAACCCAATATTTACTTTTCTCGTATATTAGGAGTGTCTTATATGTTTTAATTCTTTATAGTTTGTTTTATTATGTTTGGATTATTTTGTAATCATGCTTTGTTGGTTTGTAACTTCGTCTTATTTTCAATAAAATGTATTTTGCAACAAAATAAGTGTAGGGGAAATATCCGGTTTTTAGAACCAAATTCAAACATTTGAATGTTTGTTTACTTGCTGTAAGTTTTATAGTCTTATGATTGATTTATTATTCTCAGGTTTGTATATGCGTATTTTGTACAGGAAAAATAATTATAAGATTGAGTGCATGGTATTTTTATCAAAATGAAAATGAGTTTTCTGAGTGTTTGGAGGACGGTCTAGGTTTGCATGCTTCGCCTCGTTCACCACGACTCTGTGACGGGGTCAGGGTATCCTCGACTGGCTCAAACGCCCAGTTACAGAAACTCAAAATTTTTTAAGATATTTTTGAAATAAATTGTACAACACTTAAGGAAAGTTGTTAATGTCTCTTATAAACTTGCAAAACCCTGAGTTTAACAATTCTCTCATCCTATCTTTACTGCTTTATAGAGTAAACCTTAATTTCACACTGTGTATATTATTATATCGTGCATTTTATGCTTGGTATAGTTGTCTTTGTCTTTGATTATAGGTTACATTTGATGAGAAGACGCTGGATGTTCTTAGGAAGTTGCGTTTGAACGATCTTGGTGATAATTTAACAGGTTTTTAATCGCATGCTTCTTCTTCATTATTGAGCAAAACCTCAAGAGTACTTAGTTTTTTTCTTGTTTTCTTTTCCCTTTTTTTGTTTTTCGGTTACTTCTATAAGAAACATTGGGAACAATGTTAAATTAAGTGTAAGGGGGGAAAATAAGCCTTAGAAACTATTCTTTCATTTGCCATTTGCTTTGTCCTTTAAAATGATGGGTACTATATCGAAACATAGCATAAAAAGGTAATTCTAACCAAATTTATGTTTTTATGACACTTACGATGTGAAACAGAGTTTAATAGCGTCTTTATAGATAGGAATGTATATGATAGCATAAAAACCTAGAATTCTTACCCCAAAAAATTGAGGTTCGCCTTTAGATCTTTAGGAATTCGGGTATCTTTATTATTGATACCCAAGATAGTTTATACCTTTAGCTTTCTTAGTTAAGGAGTGAGCAATCATGTGTATCTATTCCGTCGTTACGGATGTGTATATGTGGTTTTGTCGCCTTTTCTGGAGCATTGTGATCGGTTTAAATTATATGAGTGTACCGATAGTATATTAAATTCTAGAACTTGTTTTTGTGATGGCCAATTCGAGACTGCATAGTGAGTATTAGGATTTCTTAATAAGTGGTACTATGTTTAACACATGTTTTAAACTGTAATTGTTATGATGGTCCACCAATCATGGGACTATCCACACCCTTTCCATTGACTCACTTTTTAGGGTAGGATACCTAGTACAACCCTCCAGAGCTATCCTTATTCGATGGTTCTCGAAATTTTCTTGTTAAGCAGATTATTAATGAAGAGCAGTGTCACTTTAAACCAATCGGTTACACTAAATCACCTTGTAGCCTACCTTGTTTTTACTCACTTTTAGTACATTATTGGTTGTAACCAAGTTAATTATTTGAGTACACAGTTGACTAAGTCCTTATCCCTGTAATTACAGTTTTAGACGATTGTGATTCATGGTCGTATTTATTTCGCCGGGTAAAGAATGCGGAAGAAAGTTTTAGTCAATAACTTGTAATTTGTTAGTATGTTTCCATGTTATTTTGATCCACTCAATGGGTCAGTTGTAGATTGTAAATATTAGGCATGTAAAAGCTCTAAGTGGTGGGTACGTGTTTAAACCATGTTTATGATGTATTATGTTATTCAAAAAAAAGAAAAGAAAAGAAAGAGATTGATGTAGAGTTGTGTAGAGTTTGTATATCTTCGTTCGAGTCTTGGCTTAGTAAACCAATCAGCGTAGTATAAATAATTAGCTAACCCTTTCACTCCAAATTCACCCAAAGTCACCACCCAAATGTATCCCATCCGTTTTCGTTTCCATTATATGTTATCTTACACCTACACCCCACAACCCTTTAAAAGACCTCTTAGATAGTAATGAATAATGCTTGCACCTAGCGGTGAAGGTTTGATCCTTTACCAAGCCTATGGTAATTTATATGCTATGACATGTAATGAGTGTATATTTTCTGTTTCCCCGTTGTTATAATTTATTATACACCCGAGAGAAAGAGAGAATCCCAAACACTTATGTGAGGTGCTAGTATATGCTTTCCATGCTTTTAATTACAAGGTCTAGAAGGTTGTGTTGTAAGATACTTTTAAAGAGTAGGTTAATACCGCTATTGTCTAGGGTGAAAAGCCTATTTGCTTAAGGACAAGCAAATCCCAAGTGTAGGGGTATTTGATGAGGTGTCATTTTATACACTTTTTCGGGGTCATTTAACCTCCTAAATCATGCATTTATGCCCAAAATAGGTACTTAATCGTTCCTTTTTAGGTATTTAGCATTTGGAAGGTATTTGGAGGAAATACACGTAACTTGGGCTCATTTGAAGAAGAAACGGACAAGACTACAAACCAACACTAAGACTCTTCAAGATTTAAAGTCTCAGCGATTGGAGATGGTGTCACCATATATACACGACGCCGTCACACTTCATCTAGTGACGGTGTCACAACATTTCTTGATGGCGTCAGCCCGCACCGACTTAACTCGGATCTAGAAGATTCTACTTTATGATGGTGTCACGATTAAAACGTGACGCCGTCACAACGATATTCTTATAAATATAGACCTGAAATTAGGGTTTTATGTGTGTAACTTTAGAATAAAAAAGAGGGACGAACCCTAGTTCGTTTGGCAGCTTATTAGGATGATTTTAGGGCTTTAAAACCCTATTGTACCTCCTTCAATTCATGTTTTAATCAAGTAAGACTATCTTAATCATTCAATGTGTCTTGTTGTTTGATTCTTTATTGTTCTTGCTTTATCTTTAACATGATTGGCTAAACTCCTTATTGTATTCATTTTTGATTGTATGAAACATAGAATGTAGATATTAGTGGTGTTGCTTCTTGTGATGAATATGCATGTCAGGCTTTAGAAAACTAGCTATTATCTGTATCGCTGTTGATACATCTAAATAATCATGATTGTGTAGAAAGGATACCATCAGGTAACAGTCTTCATACTACCTTGCCCCTTATATGATTGATCTACTTTTAATATATTTCAAATGCATTTAATATACTCTTAGGGAATGGGTAATAGTCTTCATACTACCTTACTTTGTGTTTTGCCTCAACGGAATACTAAATAGACGACGGGTTCGTGTAATATGTTCATGACTTAGGAAATAATTACATAGATCATCACAAGTGTGACAAAGCAATAACACTAGGAGAAGCAATCTAAGGAGTAATACATGATTAAATGAATACAATCTTTTTATTATATTGTTAGCACCATTAACGTAGTTTATTATTTAGTTTATTAGCTAAAACCTATTATATGATTTCACCTGCTTTCCATAAAACATAAAAATACAAAAATAATCTTCTCTCAACCCCTAGAATTCTGTTAGACTGTGATCAAGCCTTCCCAACCTATTCCCCTAGAGAACGATAACAACCCCCTAGTCTTGCCTATACTACTATTACAATGGTTAGGTACTCTGCCTAGGGAGTTGTAAAACTTCTTGTAGAAGTCCCTTACGACAACCGCATCACCTGGTTTACCAGATACGTCATATCGACTTCCTGTATGCTTTTTAGGATTTCATTTTCTAACCAAACGAATGCACCAGAGATGGGGTTTCACTTGTTTTCTTATTGATACAGGATCTTACTGAACATATTATGACGAATTTTGGTGGAGCGCTTACTTTCTTTAATTCATTGATCATAAACTGAAAATGGAGAATCATCTCGAGCAAAATATCAGGGGAGTTCCTCGTTCTAATTCTATTTCCTATTTTCTTTAATTGTTTTATTTATACAACGAAGACGTTGTATAACTTAAGTGGAGGGGGGGTGGAGAATTAGAATGCCTACTTGTCCTTATTTTTACAAATAATATGCTATATGCTTAAAAGTATGCCAAATTTAATTTTTTTAGCATACTTTTGTAAAAATTACTAGTTACATGACCTCGCGCACAAATAACCCTTAATGTCAAATTGTGAGAATTAAGCCTATTCCGTTTCAAAAAACGTCTACTAAAAATTCCACAAAATTATGAGTGTGCCGGTGATGTAGTAGACTTTAGAACTTGGCTTGGTATATCACTCGAGACCACAATAATGAGCACTATGGACTTAGATGGAGTAACCTGTTTAACTGGTAAATTTTTAGGAATTCACCAAAAAGCCTATATGTTGTGTTATTAACTAACCACACTGATTAGTTAACCCTCGTATAACCCTTTGTTTACTCTCACTATAAGAGTAAGGCACCCCTAGAAAAACATGTTGAGCCATTTTTGTCTTTTTCACACCAAAATGTCTATTTCCTTACACCTTTACTCCTTAGCCTACCCAGTAGATTAAGCCTATTAATCAAAGTTGCTAGTTGCTTTTGTGTAAAGTTTTGTAGTTTCTATGTCAAAGTGAAATTTTCTATCTCTGGTCATGTCGGGAAATTGCACAATGCAATGGGAATGTAAAAGTTTGTAGCTCGTGTATTAATGATTCAAGAGTGAGTACGGATGCTCCTCTTTGCTAATTCATTCACCTTCTAATAATTCTTTTCGAGAGTAGTGCAACAAATAGCGCTTCGATCTTGAGGATAAGATGATATTAAGATGAACAAGATGTTGAATGAATGAATGAATGAAATGAAAGCTTTAGTTGTTACTACTCCTGCACCCGTCAAAGCAGTTGAGGAAGTATGTGTCACGTGTGGATCAAATCACCATTTTAATCATTGTCCGTTAACTCGAGGTGGAAACGATTTTCCCGTTTTTCATGACAACATCCAACAATTTCAACAAACTGCAGCTGTTGGAAATTTTCTTCAAAGAAACCAACCATCCAATTTGGCAAGTCAAATGAAACCACCGGGTTTCAATCAACCAAATGTCCAAAACAACCAAAACCGTTATCAAGGAAACAATTTCAATTCAAACCAAAACAGTGGAGGAAATTTTAATCAAAACCGTCAAAACAACCAAAATCAAGTTTTCCAACCACCAACCAATCAACCACTAACATATCAAACTCCTACGTCCCAAATTCAAGGTGTTTTGAAAACAGATTTTGAAAATTACGTCAAGGCAAACGATGCGGTGTTGAAGAATGTTCAAAATCAAGGTCAAAATTTGCAAAATCAAATGGCTAATGTTACGAGTTTGTTGACAAGTCTTTGTGATAATTTCAAAAATTCCGCTTCTACTTCGAATTCAGGAACTCTTCCAAGTCAAACCGTAACTAACCCTCGTCAGCAAATTAATGCTATCACCACAAGGAGTGGTAAGACTTTGGAAGAACCTTCGACTCCTCTTGTTCCTACACCCGATATTTCAATTCCTCAAAAAGAACTAGTACAAAACCCGGAGACGTCAACGGAAAAAGTGCAAAATCCAAATTTGGAAAATACCGCACATGTCCCATCTCCGGGAGAAGGCTGATTGGTTGATACTCACCAAATACTCAAGATCCCCTTTAATACGATTAGCAATAATCTTACTAATGCATTTAAAAATAATGAGCAACATGATATTGGGCGATAATCATTAATTCTACTCGGGATAGTAACCTTTGGGATAAGAGCAATAATAGTAGGGTTTACCTCTCTCAAAAGTTTACCATTAGCGAAGAAGTCACGAATAGCAAATGTAAAGTCATCCCAACAATATCCCATGCTCTTCTTATATACGCAAGCCGTTTGTTGTAAAACATCAGGACCCGGAGCCTTGTCATCGCCCATAGAAAATAAAGCACCTTTGATTTCAGAATCCGAGACCTCCCTAACCATAAAGACAGCCTTTTGGTCATCTAACACACGAACGAACAGGTCTTGAGTATCAAGCGTAATGGATCTACCCTCAATACCAAGAAATTGTTCATAATGTGACACAAAAGTACCTGCAACAACATTTCCTTCTTGTAACACATTAGAAATATCTTTAACCATCTCAACTCTATTATGAGCATTCTTACTTTTGACAATTTTGTGTAAATATAATGTATTAGAATCACCCGCATCAAGCCATTCAATTTTTGATTTCTGCCTTAAAAACCTTTCCTCATCGAGAGAGGCTTCTTTAAAAGCTAACAGATAATGAGCATGCTTCTCCCGAAGAGAAGAACATGACAAATTTAGATCAATAGCTTTCTGAGCCTCATCAAGTTCCACACGAAGTCTATTAACACGATCATGTAGATTTCCCTGGTTATGTAGAAGTTTACGAAGGGGGACTTCAAGCCCTTTAAATGTTTAACCATTCTAAACATAGCACAACCATTTATATACATACTCCACCCATTAGAAACAACATTTCGAAACCCCTCCTTAAGCACAAGAAAATTATAGAATTTAAAGGGTTTCGGCTTAGTTTTACAAACCTTAGGAATTCAAAGCACATATGAAGAATGATCTGAAATCCTATACGGCAGGAATATAGCAAACGAGCCCGGGAACTCACCATAAAAAGACAAATTAGACATTATCCGATCAATTTTCTTTATAGTGCCATTATCTCCTTTTGGTTTTTGATTCCAGGGTTAAATGAAGACCAGTAGCATTTACATCCATGACCTCCATGCGTTGAACACATTCTTTGAACTCACGCATTGCTATATTTGGCTCATAACCACTACAAGAGTGGTCCTCCAGGTTTAAAGCAGCATTGAAATCACTGAGGAGAACCCATGGTTTGTCATGCATAAAAGAAGCATGACCCGCCAAATTACTCCAAAGCACTCTCCTATCCACATAGTAATTGTCCGCATACACGAAAGAGCAAAACAGAGTACGGTTATCCGCACGAGTATTAATCTGACAATGCATAACCTGACTAGTTTGTGCCATTATCATAATATCAACATTGTCATCATTCCAACCAAGAATGATACGCTATCTTTTAGAACACAAACTGCCATTAGAAGTCCATTTCCACCTTCTACATACTTTTCGACAAGTATCATAAACAATAGATACATCAACATGCGACTCCAAGATAGCACAAACGCTTAGATTATTTCTTAAATACCTGACGAACCTATTTTTGTTTAGGGACCGGTTTCAGACCCGAATATTCACAAGTAGGCGATGTCTTAATACAGAAAAACATTATCATCAGGAGTTCTTGCCCCTGTTTAAGAACTACTAATAAGATTAGCAGATTCATCATATATGTTCTCCACATCCTCCTCATCATCATTAATATCCCCTCCTTCATTATTGTCATAGCTAGATAAGGCATCGTATGGGTTAGACGTAGGAATTTATGTGATTAAAGAAGAGGATTGAACCTTTTTAAGGTGCGAGATCCCAATATCAGAAGGTTCTGGTCTTGGTTCATTTGTAGATGTAGATGGCTTAGTAGCCGCATTCAATGGCTTAGAATTATTGTTCAGACCTTTAGACGATGTTGTGGGATGATTGATACTAGATTGTACATTTTAGTGCTTCGTTACCTTAGATATTGGGACATACACAAACTTCTTACCTGCTTGGAAACCACCCTTTCCACTTTGAGATTTAGAACTATTAGCAACATTTTGGGGTTTCTTCTTTTTTCTTGACACTTGCTGGAAACCATCATCTACATCGTCTACCTTTTTGGCAGCCTAGACATTCCTCGGACAAGTATCACCACAATAACCAAAGATCTTACATTTGTCACATCTTAGGGGCATCCATTCATACTCAACTCTAATCACCTCCTTAGTAAACAAAGGCCCATCAGGATGACCATCAAGTACAGGAATACCAATGGAGAAAGATTCCTTCAATTGTTTATCCGCGTTCACCTCAATTAATCACTAGTCGAAGAAAAAAGCTACTACGTCCCCCAAGAATCCTTTTACACATTAGAAAAAATTGTGTAAGCATCAAGCATAATCGGTTTCCCTAAGTGTGACCCAAGGATACTAATCCCTTCCTCATCAAACACTTCCAACGGAACATCATGAAGTTTGACCCATATAGGGATATGACTTGCTCTCCTTTAGTAAATTGTTGTTATAGTCACCTTTAAAATATTAGGGATTATTTCTGATCATCTACGGGCCACCTTCAAGAACATTTTCTAACCCAACACGAGATTCGAACTTAAAAAAGAAGAAGCCTTTAGCATTTAACATAATTCTTTTCAATCCAAATTTTGCCCAATTGTTCTTCACATAGTATTCTACCACCGGGAAAGCTAATCGTTTCCCAATGAAATACCCATACAAAGTATTTTCAAACCGAGTACTAACATTTTCCATAACTCTACGTGGCATAGAGATATCAACGCCCTCAAACACATTATCAACTTGACGATACATAAAGTTTGTTGGCTCACCTTGAGATGGTTTGGGTTGTTGTGAACTAGTAACACCTGCATAAGATGACTCCATACGAATAGAGGTAGTTTGAATGATTGGAGCATCTAGGGCTTGGGAAATTACCACATCAGCTGGTGATGAATAGTTACCAGTTAAAGACTGTGGTGCATTAAAAGTCTCTACATGTTCAATAGTTCTCCCATCAGGTTGAGAGACATTTTGATTTTCAACACTTGCCACTACAGAACGAGGCCTTCCAGCCAATGATGAGACTTGATCTACATACCCATCAAGATTCATGTTGAAAATTGGTATTAGGTAATCAGGTCATACAACATCAGGTCATACCAATTTTAGGGTTAATTCAGAACAAATGGTACTTTTTCTACTTCATGTTCCACTTCTCTACTAGGGTTCATTGTCGAAAACTCACCATGACTATTAGTAGTTGATGGATTCATCTCATCAATCACCTTAGAAAAATTATTAACAATGCAATGTATTGAATCATCCTCACCAGCCTCACCCCTATTCTCTATTAAAACCAAAACTAAACCCAATACAAATATCACAATTAGAAAACTAGAAGACCACGTCACCTTCAATCAAAAACCCTAACAGAAGTTAGGGTTATATATAAAGCACTCAGGATCTAAACCAATCTCCATTCAGATGCGTCAATCAAATAAGGATATATGAACGATTAAAGCCCAATCAACAGCCAATTGCCGCAATTGATCGTTCAAACAGTTAAAGATTTCGACTAATTAGATAATCTGATGATTTGATTGTAATGATTTTGATGAAATGATTGAATTTGAACATTTAGGGATCTTGTTTGACGGCACATAACCCTTATTTTAACAGTAGCTGGTAATAGTCGTCATACTACCTTACTTTGTGTTTTGCCTCAACGGAATATTAAATAGACGGCGGGTTCATGTAATTTGTTTATGACTTAGAAAATAATTACATAGATCATCATAAGTGTGACAAAGCAACAACACTAGGAGAAGCAATCTAGGCTATTTCATTTCCTTTTTCCGAAGTTCGTTCAGTCGGTAAGCATCCCGTTAGCTCTTCATATTCCCTAGCCCATCTATCCCCACTATCTCTGAATTCTGTAAGCCGTAAGAAGTCCATAAAATGTGAATAAAGTCCTCACGCGAAAGTGAGTCGCCTGTAGATTTATCTTGTTTTTTAAGGTCAATTCTTGTATGATGTCGACAAAGGTCTCATGTTCACGATTATTATGCTTGCAAAACTCAACTGGTTCCGAGCAGACTCGTGGAGCTACAGTTTGGATTATCGTAGAAAGAATAAGAGGAGCCATCTTAGGAAATGACTGAACTTAAAAGATAGATGACGCCCCAGCTTGACTCAAGATCAAGACTCCTTACAGCTCGCACCAATAGCGGAGCGGCCATACATGATTAAATGAATAAAATCTTTTTATTATATTGTTATCACCACTAGCGTAGTTTATTATTTAGTTTAATAGCTAAAACTAAACCAACCTCTCAAACATATGATTTTACTGCTGTCTTATAAATATAAAAATACAAAAATAATCTTCTCTCAACCCCTAGAATTTTGTTAGACCGTGATCAAGCCTTCCCAACCTATTCCCCTAGAGAACGATAACAACCCCCGAGTCTTGCCTATACTACTACTACAACTATAACACCCCCAAATTGGGTCGCAGCGGAATATGGGTTTAGAGTGTTACTTCATAGATCAATGGCACAAGATATATACAAGAACGGCCATTTAAAAGTCATTTAAAACCGATACATTAGATTTAACAAATTGTTTGTTACAAAAGCCTGAAGCTTCACTTGTTCGTTGTTCAAAATACAAAGATTCTAGTCTGTTGAGAATCGTTTAGCCCATCTAGGATTAGTTTTACAGATAACTTATATATGCAGCGGAATAATAAAGAACAATAAGTTATCAAACAAGGTTTTCTATTATTAATCTATTGCCCCAAGATCAAATGATCCTTGGGGCTAAACTAACTAATACATAAACTAACTAACTATTAGACTCTCATTGAGAGAGATCTAACTATGATGGATGATCTTAACCAGACGCCTATGACCCTTTATATATAGGGTTTACAAGAAAACCTAGCTTACATAGGAAGCTAACTTAATTTATCACATTAAGTCCTTGTTGTTTCAAAAGGAAACATAATACAATTAGGAAACTAATTAATTAACATTAATCTTCACATTAATGTTTGACTAATCTATATCTTCAACATTAATGTTGATTTTGTAACGTCTCAATCAACATTAATCTTGATCTTGTTTCCTTCTTTAGCATATCTTGTTTCCTTTTGTTTCATCTTTCTTCATTTATGCATATGTAGTTTTGTAATCATCAAATCTGAGATCCTAACAATCTTCTCCTATTTGATATTACAAAACAATCTCCATGAATGAAACAATGCTTCCCCTTGACTTAAGATCTTCTTGAAC
Organism: Tanacetum coccineum; assembly: GCA_026074375.1. Lineage (NCBI taxonomy): Eukaryota > Viridiplantae > Streptophyta > Magnoliopsida > Asterales > Asteraceae > Tanacetum > Tanacetum coccineum. The sequence continues at coordinate 8,617 of BQNB010102962.1, read as the reverse complement.
ATGTCACCACAATACTAAGTTGCAAACTATATCTCTTGTAGTCTTCTTCCCCTTTTTGTAATCATCCAATAGGGGTCTTGTGTAGATATGCAACTTGTGAACACTTCCCCTTAAGTGGTACATGTAGATGGTTAAACATGTTAACAATAAGCTTCCCCTGAAGTATGCTAACCATCTCTTGAATCTCAAACTCAGTAGGCTCCAAGTAGTAATTATTGATGAAGAAAAATGAGTATAACCCATATGTTGAAGAAGTAGAATTTCCTAAACTTTTGTCTTATGTCTTACACTATTCACATGACGTCAAACTCATACTAAACTGGAAAACGTATAAGTAGACCGCAACCTCTTGACAAAATCCTCATCTATATGAGACACTGAGCACAATAACGTAACTCCTTAAAGTGATAGCAAATGTACGTAGTAAGCATCATAAGGTAGATCGTACACCTTTGCTAAATTCATCAAGTCTTCGTCACCAATAATTAAGCACAAACAAGTTACCTCAAAATGTTGTAAGCCATTTGAGATATGATAAGACACGCACCTGTGAAAATCAACTACAACATCAAATAAGCAATAACCAATTTTCTTCATAATAATCCCAAAAAACGAGCCATAATATCATCATCTATGCGAGATCCAAACGCGTCAAAAACATGTATTATCCGATATCGGTCAAAGCTACCAGTACAAACTCTTTTATCGGATAGAACCAACGGTACAAACTGAGCAACGCTAGTGGTATTAACCAAACTGCCATTTAGCGACACTTTTTCTGTCCCAAAACTGTTGCAACTTTGTTACTGCTCCGTTACAAAGCTGTTATAAAACTGTCACCAAATTAGTTCTCCTTCCTCCCATATCAATTAGCGACGCAAAATCTGTCACTATTCTGTTGCTACGTGGTCACTAATTATGGTTTCCTTCCTCCCAAGGCCTTTTGTGAACTTATTTTGTCACTAAGTTGTTGCTAATCATTATTATTTTGGCAGTAGTAACAATTAAGCCAAACTCAACAACGTTGGCAGCATCACATCTTTAGGCCATCATTAAAACACAAATCTGCTAATAACCATGATCTGGTCTTATCAAGTCCACATCCAGCAGCCAATAAAATCTCATCAAAATGCAAAAATATAGAAAGTTATTTTAGGATTAAAATGCAATCCTTAAATTTTAGGGTATCACTATAACTGATCCAATCTTCTGTGATACGAATATTGACCAGAATGAAAACAAAATTGTTTCCATAAACCACGCATCATTTCCACAATATACGCACCACTTTTCTTCCTTGTACCATAATAGCATTATACGATCGAACAAACAATATTAAGCACAAACGATCAACAGTACTAACCCTTTAAACATGGCAGTACTAATCTTGAACCGCAGCAGTACAAAATTGATTCTGGCAGCACTAATACTTCATTGGCAGTTATAACATACGAGCAACATTAAGTATATAATGGCTTACCAATATTAATCACATAACAATCATCACCAAGAATAATTGTGATAATTTCCAAAGCCAGCCAACTGTTTCCTTTTATCGCTCAGCAAGTTCTTTCTATCCCACGATCATGATCCTTCTGATCAAAATCCAAACACATCGAGCATAACAACATTAAGCTCCTGCTGCTTTTATAAGAATCAAAACATGCGACCAGAATTAAATAATTAGGGCTTCAAGTAGTAAACCTTGTATCACCCTACACAACAAAGATCTTTAAACAAACCAGTGACCGTGACCTGCTGCTAATTATGATGATAATCATCATCTTTTCATATCAGAATCAAACATGTTTCTATTCTTCTTTCGTCATCAGATCACCACAAGCAGATTTAAAGCAATCTTTCATAAACAAGTCAAACCAGAAACATATTAGAACTAACCCGAGATTCGATCATTATTCATTAGTCCTGCTTCGAATCAGGGTTTTCAAAAACCTAATCACATCCTGATCATCAAGAAAACCACAAACGCAAACGTCATCACAACAACAAACATACAACAGCCTTGACACCTTCTGTTTCATTATATTAGGGTTCTATTCAAAACCCTAGTTTCACCTATTTCGCCAAACACCGAAAAACGGAAAATGCATACGAATGAAAACCTTGAATAATCCTAGATATCAGGAGTAACCTGCTCTGATACCACATGTTGAGAATCGTTTAGCCCATCTAGGATTAGTTTTACAGATAACTTATATATGCAGCGGAAATGTTTTTTGAACATTGATCATGATGTTTGTAAAAATTGTTGTATGTCTTTATCATGGTAACGGTCGGGGAAAAAGTATATGTAGCAATTATATCTAGGATCATAGTCTATTTGTTTTGTAATTTTTATTTAACAACATTTATTTCTCTTTCATTATCATTAAACCATAGGTTTTATGCGATGAGGTTGTTTGTACAAGCCTGGTATGTTCTATTCCGTCATTCGGCATTCATGCATGTCTCAGGATGCCTTGTTTGCGTTTATTACTATTGGTGAAGTTAGGAGACCCTACCCTATATCATTCTTCATCCTAACCCTTGGTTAAACTCGAATGAGGATATGATCGAACACACATGTCTATTATGTCGTTACGACCACATGTATGTGTGCTTCAACTGCCTTGTTGGTGTGGTACTTTTGGTGAAAGATTGTTAGAATGATCAACCCCTAAAAAAGGCCTTATAATGTATATAACTTGTTACTCCTTAGCTCTTGTGTGGAGATGTGTATCCTTGCCAAGTTATGATAGAATACTCGTCACGACCAAGCAATTGAGCGAATTAGTTACATGTTACCACATAGATTAGTTGAGTGATTTGAGTGTTTTCATCTTTCTATTTCGTGAGGTGTTGTGTTAAGTAATGTGTATTAGATCGAATTAATGCTTAAAACGGAAAAATTCTTAGGGCACATTTTTTATAAACTTCTAAGTGATACTTGAGGACAAGTAGGATTCAAGTGGGGGGAGATGTTTGACATCAAATAACGTCTATTTTATAGCTCAGTTATTCCATGTAATTAACCTTAATTTTGTATTAATTATCTGTAAAGAATTGTACCTTAATCATTTTATATTTGAGGAATTATGTATTCATGGTTAGTACTTGGTGAAGATTGACTAAAAGGCACACATACGGAGCTTAAACAAAGATATTTTGAAGATTACTGTTTGAACAACCAATACGCCGTATCCATCAAGAAGATACGGCGTATCTGTGCATGCACTCACCAAAGACCACGAAGGACAACAAGATCTTACGTTCATATCCAGAGAAGACTATACGCCGTATTGAAGATAAAAAAGGTTAAATTTTCTGGAAGATATCATTTATGTCCTCTGCCTCAAGAAACCCCAATACGCCGAACGATAACCATTCGATACGCCCGTTATCGAACGAGACTCCAGTCCCTTAAAGAGAAAACATAAAAGGAAGTTTTATGTGTGCTAAAATCATATCTCGATCCTTAAACCATAAAAGTTGATTTTCAGAGGAGAAAAAGAGCAGAAGAGGTCGAGCAACGCGATTAATTCCATAGGAGACAACATGTAATTTCTTATACTCTTGTAATCGTTCAGTTTTTGGTATCATTCGTTAACTCGGTTAGTTTACCTTGGCTAAATAATTACTTTTGTATTAATTATGACGTTTGAAGGCTAATACCTTTGGGTATTAGCCATTATTATGAAGATCTTAATGTTTGGTTTGTTTATCTAGATTTCTTAATTTATCATTGATTGCTTGTTTATGTTTATCAATATACTTGTTTACATGCTTTTGTATGCGACCTATCATTCAACTGGATCTAGTGATACAGACCAAGTAATCTAGATGTCGGGATAGCTCCCCATATAGTGATTTATACATATAGACCAATAAGATCACAAATAACGACCTATCTTTGCCCTTAGATTATGAGCTTAGTTGGACTATAAGGTGACCTTGGTATCAACGAGTATGTTCTCAATTAATTGGTAAAGCCTTGGTTAGTGGACTACTAGTGTATGAATTGCCATTAAGCAGTAAGTGGGTAAAGTCTCTATGAGCTAGGGTTTAACAATATCACCATTGCTTTAATCCCTAAGATAGATTATAATCAGCATATAAGGATGTTTTATGTGGATGCGTTTAATTGTGATAGAATTCTACATGTCTAGGTCTTAGGAAGAAGTAACGGCTAAGTCTTAAGAATGATATGCAGCCTCGAAATAAGTAATCATTGCACTAATTTTAACACCCCCAAAGTTCACGTAGCGGAATATACAACATTAGGTGTTAAATCATAGCACAATTACACAAGGACATAGAAAATGACTCAAAAAGAGGCGTTTAAAAACATTGTTCCATTTGAAGAAGTTTCAGAGTAATCAACATACGTCCCACAGAATCGTTACCAAATTTCATAACATAAGTTTTTCCAAAACATGGATAATTAGTTTTTATAAAATGGAACAAAATACAAGTTCTTGAAACTT
>BQNB010102961.1:0-24131 GCA_026074375.1 Tanacetum coccineum | reverse complement strand
TGTATATATATATGTATATGTATATGTATATGTATATGTATATGTATATGTATATGTATATATATATATATATATATATATATATATATATATATATATATATATCTATAACTTATATATAGGGCTAACTATGACTGGATTAATATGAAATAGTGACTCAACGCCACCTCAACGATGACATGCACACATTTTGCATTAATTTATTGAATTTTTTTAATTTTTGGATTTTTTTTTTAATTTTCGGTTATTTTTTTTTTAAATTTTCGGATTTAATTTTTTTTTTTTTTTGGATTTTTTTAATTTTCAGATTTTTTTTTTAATTTACGGATTTATTTTTTAATTTTCGATTTTTTTTTAATTTTCGGATATTTTTTTTAAAATTTTCGGATTTTTTGTTTTTAATTTTCGGATTTTTTTTGGATTTTTTTAATTTTCGGATTTTTTTTTTAATTTACGGATTTATTTTTTAATTTTCGAATTTTTTTTAAAAAAATATTGTTCATGGCAAGGTTCGAACTTGTGACGTAGGGTTAAGTTCCAATTAAGTTTACCAACTGAGCCAAGCCACCATTTATGTTTTATTATCCAAAACTATAATAATATATTTTAAAAAAACAATCTTTTAAAATATATCAAGATATACTTCAAAATATATTAAGATATACTATATAATTATTAAGATATACTCCATAATTATTTTCTTTAATTTTTGGATTTTTAAAAAAAATTGGATTTTTTTTCGGATTTTTTTAATTTTAGGATTTTTTTTAAATTTACGGATTTAAAAAAAAATATTGTTCATGGCAAGGTTCGATCTTGTGACTTAGGGTTAAGTTCCAATTAAGTTTACCAACTAAGTCAAGCCACCATTTGTGTTTTATTATCCAAAACTATAATAATATATTAAAAAAAAACAATATTAAAAAATATATCAAGATATACTCCAAAATATATTAACCATTAGCATTCATTACATATTATTGATATCTATCCAGCGTAGTGGAAATCATAAGATGTACTCCATATAAAAAAAAGAGTTAATTTCATAATTCGTCCCTAATGTTTGTCGGGTATAACGGATTTAGTCCCTCCGAAACTTTTTTAACGGATCCAGTCCTCAAACTTTTAACCCGTGTCGGGTTTGGTCCCTTGACCAAAAATTACGATTGCGGCTTCCTAGCACGACGAGGTGGAGGTGGTTAATTAAACATTTTGTGTATTAAATTTTAAAGGAACCGGTAAGTTTATATTAACCAGTCACCCATTTACTAGTGCCGAAATATAAGTCATGTAATCTGTAGAATTATTTTTTAAACATTTGGGTATAAGATTTCACTAAGATGAAAGAATGTTATATCTCCAAGATGAGAAAGCTGAGGGGTGCCATGTATTGTCACGTTAACCCAGTCTGGTCCGTTTTGACCCGTCCTAACAAAAGTTGATGTTTTAATCATTAGTCAAGTCGACCATATTGCCACATATAGTATCAGACTGCAATTGCCACTTACTTAGTTGAATGTATCAATAATGATAGCGGTTATGAGATTTGGCATTATATAAAAGAATACCGGATCAAAGTATTTTTATTACTTAGCATAAACCGTCTCCTACGCCCTCCCTTTCTATCAACTGATTATATCAATATCAAATACCTTTACTCTAGAGATGACAATGAAAAAAGGTGACCATGTTGGCCACCCAAGTGATTAACATGATGAAATTACTCTTAATCATGTCAAAAATCTTTTTAGTGCCTTTTGTCTCTATAGGCCCAAAATGTTTCACATTTATTACTAACAGAGTAAAAACCTGCATGTCAAAAGCTACACACGAACAGACTTAGCAATAAACTAATACATAATCGATGACCAAGTGTCATTTATACTAATGATGTATATCTTTTACTGGTTAACTAGACAAGGTATGCATAAACGACACCCAAAAGTCGCATGTTCAAACATCATGTACCAGTACCTCAGTAAGTCTTAAAGGAGGTTATAAAATGATCTGGCTTATCATAAAAGTTATAACATACAAAATAAGATCATTTTGAACATCAGAAGCACAAGCGCGTAAGTTTGAAAACGTTATAACACTTTGACAAATTTCAGCTTTTAGTAATAGTGATTGATTTCCTCTGGCCTGTGGATATTTCCTCTGCAGAGACTAGAAGGATCCCATTAGTATCTAAACTGAAACAAACCTCGATTTTTGACCTCCCATCAGGACCTAGGATTAGCCCATTAAGGTCAAACTTGCCGAGGAATATGTTGTCCTTAACTTTGGCGTTCTCACCTTGGTACACTATGATATCCACTCCGGTTTGGTTGACATGTAAAGTAAATATTTTCTTCTTGCTTGTGGGTATGGATGTGTTCTTGGGAATAATAATATCCATGAAACCACTTATTCCGTTAACCTTGACTGCTATTCCAAGTGAGAGAGGAGTCACATCTAGTAACACCACATCTTTTTGCTTCATATCATCATCATTTCCACTTAACCTTGCAGCCAAGATTGCTGCCCCTGACGCGACAGCCTCGTCACCATTTAAACTCCCGGCAAAGTGTCATTCCCCCAAAAACTCATCTACCATTTCTATGGAACTTTTGGAATCCTACTTGAACCCCCAACAATAACCACCTCATCCACGTCCTTCTTCTTCATTTCCCCATCACGCAAACATTCTTCTAATAGTTTAATGCATTTTTTAAAGTAAGCGGCATTTAGTTCCTCAAATTTGGCTCTGCTAATTGTGGCAGAAAAGTCAATGCCCCCATGCAAGCAATCGATTTCGATTGAAGTAGAACTGGTTGATGACAAATCCCTCTTTGCTTTCTCACAAGCAACTTTCAACCTCCCCAATGCTTTTGGATTGCCTCGTATGTCCACACCCCTGTTATTTTTCTTGAAATCATTTATGCAGTAATTAACGAGAGTCGTATCAAAATCCTCACCGCCTAAATGAGTGTCGCCCCCAACAGCTTTGACATCAATAACACCCGTTTTGCTTATTATCAGAAGAGATACATCAAAGGTTCCCCCACCCAAATCAAAGACCAATACAGTCTTCTTATCCCCTTGTTCCAGTTTGTGTCGGACAAATTGTAGACACCATAAGCAATTGCAGCAGCTGTTGGCTCACTTAGCAAACGCAAAACATTGAGGCCCGCACGGGTTCCTGCTTCCTTTGTTGCCTCCCGTTGCTGGTTATTGAAATAAGCAGGAACCGTTATCACAGCATTTTTTACCTCTTCTCCAAGAAATAGTTCAGCAGTTTCTTTCATCTTCTTGAGAACCATGGCTGATAATTCTTCAGGTGCAAATCTTTCCTCTTCACCTTTGTACTCGACTACAACACTTGGTTTCTCTGAATCCCCTTCGATGACCTTAAAAGGCCACAATTCCATATCCTTCTGCACTTGAGGATCGTTGAATCTGCTTCCAATCAAACGCTTAACATCTGAAATTCTTAAAAGGATTATGATTAGCAACAAAAAATTATCCAGAAAACAAAAGAAATTATACTTACAAAAGAAGAAAGATTTTACCAAACACTGTGTTAGCAGGGTTCCTAGCTATCTGATTTTTTGCACTCTCGCCTACTAATGACTCTGAATCATTGAAAGCTACACAGGATGGGGTGATCCTGTTTCCCTGTTCATTAGGAATGATCTCCACCCGGTTCTTGTTGTCAAACCAGATAGCAACACATGAGTATGTCGTCCCAAGATCAATACCAATAGCGGGACCAACAACTCTTTCAGACATTTTTCAACCTGAAATTACATAAAAGACAAAGGAAAAGTTGTGTTTAGACAAATCCAAACAAGAAATGAATATGCAAAAAAGTGTATTTCTGCGCAATTGAAGCTTTAAAATGTAATATCTAATATTCTACCCTAATGCTTTGTATAAGTTCTTTTCTCTTGAGTTCATCGCGTATTTTCTTGACTTCTTTGATGAGTTTGACTATCGAATACAATGTTAATATATAAATTCGAGCTTTTCGAGCCATACATTCAAAAACTATTTTCACCGTTTAGTTTTTTGCTTTCAAAAACTTTCCCCACGACAGTTCTAACGTTCATAAATTTAAATTTTCTCCCCAAAACCATCACCCAAACCACACACTTTTCTTCTTAAAACTAAAAAACCAAACACTAACGTTGCTTTGCCCGGGTACGATCCTATGTACTTGTATATAAACAAGCTCAAGCCATGGTGTACCTAAAAAAATCAAGCTTGTAATATGTGGAACTAGCTGAGCTCACGCTTTGGCAGATACGCAAAGTTTCTAAAGCTGAAAATAAACATTAGAAGAGTAAATAAAGAAATGTTACCTAGGTTTTTTCTCTCAAAACTGATTCGTTGATTTTGAGTCTCTTGATCATATGCAATTTCTAGACCGTAAATGGTCTATTTGTAGATGGTCTATTTGATTTTGGGTCATTCTATATTCTATATCAAAATTTCCACGAAACAACCCAAAAATTATTAGATATATTCTATTTCTCTATTTGACTTTTCAAATAAAGTTAGTTGAGACTAAACAATTTAATTCTGGGTACCCCACTACATTTTTCGCGAAACTTACTAAAATGGTAGGTTATTAATACCCACTTCCTTATTTTTTTTGTTTTCTTATTTGTTTTAATTTGTATTTTATTTTTATGATTTTTTTTATAAAACTTTAAAACATAAAATGCGGAAAAAATATATAAAGTTTAACCAATCAAAAATATTAAACTGACAACAAAATACGAAACAGAAAACGATAAACAATTATGTTGTACTATACACAAAGGAACAAAAAGAGATGGTGCTTATAGAAAGTACAAAATGTGGTCAGGAAAGATACTAATAACATAACCCTACCAAAACTATTTGATAATATTTCTTTTCTCTTTCCGCATCACTAAAATCAATATTTGCTCCGCCCATAATAATTATTTGATGTGTGTTTTTACAAGTTTTAAATTTATAATAACTAGAAATACCGATTTTGACTAAAACACAACATTCGGGCAAGTATACCCTATTCGAGTGTAATATAGTATTAGGTATGTCCAGGTCGTTCCACGGGATTTGTAGCAATTCACAGATTGTTTATCAAGTAACAAGGCCAATTGATTGTCACGAATTAAATAACCTAAACGTGTGTATAAAGAAAGCAAGGGACAAGGCATGATTCACATAACATAATAGATAGAGATAGAGCAAAACTTTATATAAACAAAGCATACAAGTCATATATGATGGGTAATCATAATAACAAGCATATCTACCAATGATAACATAGAATCCTTTCGGCCTATATACTACATCATCACTAGTGCATTAAGAATGGTTTATATCAAATATGCATATATATGAATTCCTCCCAACCCGGTCGGTCAACATAAGGAAGGGTCTTAAACATCATTCTACTTAGGTTGTTTATCAATTTACCACACCATTCTCACAAGCATGATATTGATTCATATGGCCAACATGATTCAAAATATATCAAGGCAATTAATCCTTTCGGCCTATTTCAATTGCAAGATATATCAAGAGATAAACAATGATCCAAGTAAGATAACATCGAATTCATAAACATGTATATTCATAAATCATAGCAAAATCATCCAAATATTATTCATGTTTCACATATAAGAAGCAAAGTAACAATACCAATATTTCGACTACAACAACCATCAACCCAAAACTAGTAGTTCCATGATCAACCAACAACCAAATGCTACTAAGATAACCCGGAATATACTATGTAACTTCTGGAAATCCGCAACATATCACCAAATGGAGTGTTTGGTAAAAAGGTTTATGGTGATGATCTTAAGAGAATTTGGTGTGAATCCTCCAAGAATCAAAGTGATAAGTTTTAAGGTTATAGAAATGGATGGTATATGATCTAAATATGGTGTAGAACTTCTGGAAATATGTGTTTTAGTGGTGGTTTATGGTTGAGAGTGGTGGTGGCATGGCGGTTTAGAGGGGTGTTTGGATCATTGGGTCCAAAGACCCTCACCACTCCTTCCTCCTCTCCAAAGGCTATAGATATTGTGTGTGTGTAAGATAGAAGTTTGTGTGTGAGATATGAGAGATAAAGGGGCTGTATATAGGCTTTTTTGGGGCCAAAGTGCGCCCCACTTGCATAAAAGTGCGCAGCACTTCGGGTGTTAATGCACTTGGCATTTAATTGCATTTAATTTCCTTTAATTTCCGTTCAGATGAAAAAGTGCGCCGCACTTATTTACAAGTGTGCCGCACTTGGGGCAATTTCAGCTTTTGGACCAAAAAATCAAAGTTGTAGATAATTGAATTCCGCTTCCGTGGCCGCTTGAACCAACTAAAACGGAGTTCGTATGACCGAGTTATGGCCAAAACAGTGGACAGGTGTCGGGAGATCTTTATCTTCAGTTATTTCTTCGTTTCAGCTTCAAATCTTCGTGTATTCTTCCGTTTTCTTCCACGACACATTCCAAGAACCTACAATAGCAAATATACTTTATTCTATACCAAAAGTTCTTATAATTAATCAATTTATATATATAATCATTGATAACGCATATAAAAACATGTATAATTTGAGCGTTATCATTCTTCATGTTATTATTTGTGATGTCCTAAAATAAATGTCTACTTAGTATTTCAACTAATGAAAAAATGTTTAGTGAAAAAATATCATATTTGATTAGTAGAGCGTGTCATTAGCGGTAATTCCTAAAACTTTATTCATATGAAAAAAAACAACAATATTTATTCTATATCTTTATACCCACACACAAGATCAAAACCCTAAACTCGTTGTTCGAGTAATTTCTTTTTTTATCCACTTAAAAGGATCAAGATTAGCAACAACTATCAGTGTGATAGATACAACAAGCGGGGTCTATGGCCGGCCCCCTTAAAATTAAGGGGGCCGCCCATGTAATTAAGGGGGCCGCCCCTTATCCAAACTCTCCCTTTTTGTCCTATTAAGGAGAGGTGTTTACTGGACCATTTCTAGCCGTTTTAGGTTCGAAAATTTGAAATTCAAAATGTTTATTTTGAATAAAACATTTCTTTTAAATGTAAAAAATATTTTGTGATGTTTATTAAAAGTTTATAACATTTTATAAAAGTTTCTTTTGATCATAAAATGCATCAAGCATTTGTTTATTCATACCTTTAACTGATGTAATTTTTGAAATGAGAATTTACTACTAAATACTTGTTTACGTTTAATTTTATGTTGAACGTTTTTATATTTTGTGATTATCAAAACGCAAAGATGTGAAAAAATATTATTAATGTTTTTAGGCATTATATTTTATCAACATATACGTTGAACGTTTAGATAACTAACAAGGATTTTCACATGTGCGTTGCCGCGAAGCGCTTGTATACGAAAGAAATGCGGAGTACGTATAGCCAATAATACTGTCTGTGCTAGGAGAATACATTTTTTTAAATAAGATCGCCCCTTGTATGTTAGCGATATTTGTATACAGTCGTATTGTATGCAATACATGAGCTAGTATAAAAGAAAAAGAAGCAAAAAACATGAAACACATATAGATATATTGTACAACTTAATAAACAATTAAACGATAGGTAAATTTATGTAATTTTAATGATATTTAATCAAAGATTGGCTTGAAGAAAAATAATAATATGAAACACGTATAACAACTACGGATGAATACCTCCATCAAGCACCTTTCATCCTACTCCTAAAATATACGTCAAAGGAGTCAATTCAGTTAATTGGGTCGCGGTAAAAGAAAATGATACAAAAAAAGTGAAACAAGTATAATAGCCACGGACGACAATCTCGATCAATCACTTTTGGTCCCACACCTAAGAAATCCGTCGGCAGTAACAGAGCATATCGAAACTCATTTGATCCCTCGCCAATGGTCGGTAAGTGTATTCCAATTTTGAAATAAAAGGGAGACACATCATTTTTTAGGGAAACTGTTACACTTTTATTAATAAAATCGAATTATAATGCAATAAATTTAATTAAGAGAAAATAAAATACAAAAAATTAAATAACAGACAGAATGGGGTAGAAGTAGAAGAAAGACACTATGAATGACAAATAAATGAAAGAAGTAAAGGTCGTGGAACGAGGCTCGTGTTTAACACGATTTCCTTAAAACAGATTCGCCGTCTGTTTCCCAAGGTACAACGTCTAAAGCTGTTGTACAGACGACAAACTTGCCTGAAAGATCACGGAAAATCTTGCGTGTTTCTGATCGAAAAAGATTGTTGGAATCGTTAGCTATGAGGTGCGATTTCTGGATGTCTAAAACTGAATGAGAAGGGTTTAGTTTATAGTGAAAACCTGTCTTGGTCACCAAGACGGAATATCACCTAAAAATAAACCGATTTCGATATATCCCATTTATTTAACTGATTGTGTAAACTTGTTATCAAAGTTAAAATCGGTTCAAAATATTCTATATAATTAAAACCGATTCTGTTAAACTTTGTCTCCAAGTTTAAATCAATTCTAAAAATAAGTGGATACAAAATCTGGAAACTTATTAAAGGAAACGAAATCTGCAGCAAAAAGATTCGCGCATAGGCGAACTTTTGGAGCTGCATTCGTGTCCGCAGGTCGCGCGGGCTCACATGAGTTCAGAAGCTTCGAACCCATTTTGGCCCAGAAATCCTGAAATCTGCACCCCCTGCGCGCACACACGTAGGTGTAGGAGCATAAGCAACCTAAAAGAATTTGATAGCCAATACCAAGATTTCCTTATAAACCACTCTCCACTTCCCTTTTTGGGCGATGTGGGAGGTTTTGTTTTTCCCAGATTTGTGTTTCTCGTGCCTCACTTTGAGACACGATATCTCATTCTGATTAACTCTATTTTGGACATACTTTAGCTCGTTGCGAAGCTCTCTTCGAGGAGAACGCAAACCCACAAGCTAATATAAATATATATAACATATACACATATTAAATAATGTCTAAAGTTTGCAAAAAATCATTTTTCCAAACTCTTTTTCCAACAATCCCCTCATGAATGGAGATCGGTTGAAAATCTACAAAAGTTTCAGTGAAATTTCTGTGGTTAAGTCCTGCATAGGATAGGTAGGTGTGACCCTTTGAACCTTCCCTTGTGAGATGCACTTAGTCTCCTAGATCTGAGTAGACGCGATGTCCTTGAACTCAACATCTATTTATGTAGACGACAATACACACTCACACAAGACTCTCCCTGACCTTGTTAAGTCCTCATAGTCGTGCTCGTTATGGTCATGAACACAAGCCTGGTTCTGCAAGAGCTCTTATGAATTGCGCCCCCTATAATTCCCTCTGAAGCGACCCTATTTCTCTCTCACATAGGTGATTTCATCTTGAATCATTAAAAATATATGTTTTGAGATTTCATCTTGAATCATTATGCTTTATGATTTCATCTTGAATCATTAAGCCATATGTTTAACCTCTCAACAAGTCACATTGTTATAGGAATGGACTAGGAAGTTACTATATTAAGTAAATCCCCCACATTGACGTGACTTCCTACACATTTCTATGATTAGGTTGTCCTATTGAACCCAGATCTTAGGATCTCCAGTCAACTGGGTTAGGTTTTCCTTCATAGAAACTTATTCCTTCAGGGGCTTTAGTCACATTCCTTTAGACGACTTACTAACTAACTCTCAGCTTAAGCCTTTCGTAAGCGGATCCGCGATGTTATCCTTTGATTTCACATAGTCAATTAAGATAACTCCTTGATGACATCAAATAACGTCACATTTATACCATCATTTATCCCGAATAAGTTATCCACTTTTATATAATTATTGCAAGAATTCGTACTTAATTGTTTAAAAGTGTTATTTGCAGTAATTGAGGAGTAATTGGTGAAGACATGCTAAAAGGCGCATATTTTGGAGCTAAAATGAAGACATTTGAAGATATCCTATTTCTGACCAATACGCCGTATCCAGGAAAAGAGATACGGCGTATCATCACCAACTATTCACAAGAAAACGCGTTCAACCAATTCCCAATACGACGTATTCATCTTCTGCCATACGTCGTATCCATCAAGATAACTATTCAGAGATACGAAGATATTAATATTTTGGGAATGAATATCATATTGATCTTAAACTTTGCGCGCACTCCAAGGGATACACCCTAATACGCCGTATTGGCCTAGCCCAATACGGTGTATCCAGACTTTTTCAGAGGCTATAAATAGAAGACTCAAAAATGAGTTTTCAGTGTGCAAAATCATATTCTTCATACCATACACATAAAAGACAATTTTCTGAAGAAAAGAAGAGCAACAAAGGTCAAGCATCGATCACGATTCCATAGAAGACACCGTGTAATTCCTATACTCTTGTAATCATTTAATTTTTTGTATCGTTCGGTAAAACGTTTAGTTTACCTTGGTTATTTGATCATGCTTGTATAATTACAATGGTTATGGGCTAATACCCTAGGGTATTAGCCATCTTAATGAAGATTTAATGTTTGGTATGTTTTAAAATCGATTTTCTTAATTTATCATTGAAAGTTTAATTATGTTTATCACATGATACTTGTCTACGTGTTTGAATATGCGACCTATCATTCAACTGGGTCTAGTTACGCCTAACAAGCGAGCTAGATACTAGGATAGCTCTCCATATCGTGTTTTATATTACTGGACCAATAGGATCACATATAATGTTCTGTCTTTGTCTTTAAATTAAGAGCTTAGTTGGACCGGCAGGTGACCCGTAATGTTTCAACAAGTATGTTCTTGATTAATTGATAAAGATTTAAATAGTGGACTACCAGTATATAAAATACCGTCAAACAATAAGTGGGTAAAGTCCCGATGGGCTAGGGTTTATCAAGATCACCATTGCTTTAATCCCTTGATAGATTATAATTAAACTAAAAGGATGCTTTATGCGGATACGTTAATTGTGACAGGATTTAACGTGTCTAGGTCTTAGGATGATGTCCCGCCTAAGTCTTAAGAATGATATGCCGCTTTGAGATAAGAAATCATTGCACTAAATAAACAAACCAGCATTTAATCGGATTTAATTTGGCTAATACGGTTTTCTATCATTTGGCTTGTATCGCTCTTTTATCTTCTGATTGTTTTCTTTCATGTTTATTGTGTTTAGAATTGATTATTGTCACAATAAAACCTGTGCCAGTCTCTCAGGCTGAAAACCCCCAATCCTATTAGAAAACGTACATAGCATAGGTTTAACAAGTAATTAGAATTAACTTAAGTAGAGTAATTAAAGTACTGATAGATTATAAGGTTAACGACCTTGCTCTTAGTGTTTGACACCCTACTTACCACGAAACTCCACCCGATCGGGTACACTGCCCGTTAAAGTGTTGTTTTAGGATAAGTCGGCTAAATATAAATTTAAAACTTTGTTAGTGCAAATATTACGATATTTAATCTATACGATCTCTTTATGTTTTGATGATGACAAACATGTAACTTGTAATACGTAACGTAAAGTGCGCAAGTTACTCGTAATCACAAATCATCAATGCATACACGTATCAACATCTCTCGACGTCTCAAGTATGCATCAAGACGGACATTGGTTTACACCCGACGTAAATCACATAAGCTATGTACAAACAATATTAAACTTGTAGGATGATCAAAGAAATAAGTTTTTGTCTTAAACTTTATATTTTTATAAATACAACAAAACTATTTCTCAAAAATTATTTAGACAAATTATTTTTGAATTATAAAGAAATGTTTTATTTGGTAATTATTTTGAATTTCAAAATCTGGTCATTTCCCCCCTAAAATAAGTGTCACTTTCACCAGACAAGTTTGTCACCACAAAAAGACAAAAACAGGAGCGTCTGTCGGGGCGGTCCCTTAATTCGGTCGGCGGCCCCCTTAATTATTTGGCGGCCCCCTTATATATCTGGGACCGCCGTTTCCTGACAGGCTGTTTTTCAGCTCCTATAAATAGTGGGTCACCTCCAACTATTTTCACAACCCTTTTGCACGAATGATTTCTTTCAGTCTTTCTCTCACTAAATCTCTCTAAATCTTTGATCATTCAACTTGGTTAATCTTGTTTAAATGTGATCAAATCTTCTATCATTTCCTCCTTTCCTCAAGTGCAAGAGAAGAACTTCGGTCATCTTCAAGATCCGAAGTTATGTAGTCTAGTTAGTCCATTTGTAACATTTGTTACATATAGATCGAGTCCATGTCTTCTAATCTTTAGTAGTGTGTAGATCCAAATGATGTATATATTTGGATGGGTTTATTATGATTTTAGAGGCCTTAAAATACTTGGTGAAGTGGTAGATTGGTTCTACTACGATTAGGACTCGACATTACTTAGTTCAGAAAATAATGTAATGCGCGGCGGTTTATTGTTATTCAGGCCATAAACACAAGGTTTGTTATGTTGGCCATAAAACATAAACGGGTTTGGTTGTACCCTAAAAAAGGACTCGAACATATACTTAGTGTCATAAAATAATGTAGCTTTGGTATAAAGTTTTTCTCCGTCGTAAAGAGCTTGTTGATTTATGAAGTAACTTCTCGAGTTGGATACATTCGAGGAGTGGTGAGTAGGGGCGATGAGGGACTTTCATACCAAACCATAATAAATCTCGTGATGGTGTGCATTTTCTTTACCTTCGCTTTACTTATTTTTATTACATTATACCGCTTTACTTTTAACTTGCATGAATCTTCCATGATAGATGTGAATGGTGTGTGTGTATATCTGTTAGTTAAGTTGTGTAGTTCATTGTGCAAACATTGTGAGTGTGGTTATAATAGTTAGAATAACCGTTAGCTAATGTAAACCTATTATCAACACTTCTCATATTGCGTCAAACTTGATCGGGTAATTGATACAAAAGATTCAAAGGTTTTAATGGAAAACGTATTCACCCCCCCTCTACGGTTTCCATAATTGGTATCAGGAGCCACGTCGCTCTACTTTTCAAAACAAATGGTTTTTAAAATAGAGTACGGTCAATGTATCAAATTACCCATGAAAGGGGGACTAAAATATAACAATGTTTTGTTGTTTATTCGTATTCGTTTTGTTATTAAATATACTTCGTATACAAGCTTGAAGGAAAATTTTCTCAAAGAACTTGAAAGTGTCAACTTATTGTTGTCACGTCGTAAGAGTAAGAAATGATGTCCAAAACATGAAATTATAATGTGCTGGAACAATTATTTAAAGTCCTATTTTCTACAGTTAATTTACCAAATGATTTGAACAAATAAACCTGTTTTTGGGGTCACTGGTGGCGGTCCCATAAATGTTAGGGCGGCCCCCTAAATATATCTGGGGCCGTCACCTTTATGGGGGCCGCTTTGTCGTTTCGTCAGTTTTTTATAGCAAACTTTAAAAAATCATATACAATCAATCGTAAGTTCGTTAGAGTCATGTCACCCGCCATTTCGAAGAAATCGAGTCTACCTTCATTTAAAAAGTACTATCCCAAGTATGTATATCCTAAACTCAAGTGAGTCAGAAATGCAAATACTACATAGTAGACAAAACTATATGTTTCGGTTTGACGTACAACTTGCAAGTTTAACCTCTCTTATCAAGTCTAGCATTTCTAGTCAACTTAGCCTTAGAAACATTGATCCTTGATTAATTTTTAAAATGGGGAGGAAACTATTTTTGTTTTAAAATAAGATCAAGCAAAGAATACATCGTTTAATATCTAAAACACAAAACCACGACGAATTCTTGATGTGCATGATAAATGATTATGTGAATTTACTTGTACTCGATTTTTGTTGAAAGATATTATTAATTGAACATTGCTACTGGTAAATGAGCTATCTTATTTATTCTAAACACATAAGCCATGATACACAATTTATTTGTTTAATTAGTTTTATTCGGATTACGCCAAATAAGGAATTAAGCTAGATTACTTTGCGGTTCTAAATTTGCGAAATTCTGATTGTGCATTCCCTTTAGGCATAGATAGCTATATTTACAAATGTTACATAAACATCTTGTAAATCATTTTGAGTCTAGTAACCTTCTTAGGATTGAGATTCAATAGTGTGTCAAGTATGTTGGAAAATATTGTCATAAGATAAACGGTAAAAATCCGAGTCACCAAAAAATTCCAACATGGTTAACTCTCTTCACAAGATGTCAAAATACTATTCATCGTCTTGCTTTGTTTTGAGACCTTGGTTGGTTAAACAACAGAAAATGATCATATTAATATCATTAGTATTTAAGTAAAAGAAATTGTATTTTTTTTGTTAAACTTTGTTTGTGCTTTGAGCTTTGTTCTAAACACACACAACATAAATTATAGTCTTTTTATAAACAAATATTATTTTTACAAAGATGTGGTGTTTGGATTAAAATAGTTAGAAAAATCATCATATACTAATAAATATAAAACTCGGCATACTATGCATAACAACAAATAGTTTTTCGCACAAGCAAAATATATGACAATCTTGAAGTAAGAAATTAACTTGTCATTATTCATCAACCTCACACTTACAACTAGTCTTAGGATTAATGGAACACACTATGAAAATCTTTATTTGTCTTCTTTTAAAAGAGTGTTCGTGAGGGTCAAGAAAGATTTCAAATATATATCAACTCATTATTCAAAGTATGATTGATATTATTATCGAATCTAATAGACAAGTTTTCAGAGTATGGACAAGAAATCGATTCTAATTGTCTAGACTTTAAGATTATTCAAAATATAACAAAGAGATATTATCTTAAACCTACAATACTCACTCACACTCAAATGATAAACATAACGTCAAACCCTTTTCCAAGAACGATAAGAATATGCATCGGATCATAACTCACACTTGTGTAAATGATGTCATATTGAGTCTACTTGTCCAATAGTTATGTTCTAAATATTTGGAAAATATATGCATAAAATACACAATGAAGTAGATTGGCACTTGAATGTTTCCTCCGAGATATTCAAGTAATTTACCTATCAATGCAATGTAAATGTCGTCATCTCTGAAAAGCTAAACATAGCAAACGCACAACAATGTTAACTTTATGCTCAACAATTCAAAGCACAACTCAAACTCAAACATATCCTCCTCATCAAACTCTCTCATGACTTTATCTAAATAAAGCATAATATTTCTTCTTCAGCCAATGAAGAACCTTTAACCATCTAAGGTTTAGAATTAGAAGAATTGAACACTATTCCACAAACCATTTGTGAGTGCTTTCTTTAATAGGTATTCGTAAGGTGGATGTGAATATGATGATGAATATTATTCAAGACAGATAAACAATTTCATTTTAATCCACTTACAAATTTGGTAATATTAACATGAAAGTCGAGATTATTGATTTATCTAGAGTCATAAAATATCAATCAAATGAGACCATAGGTATTTTCCCTGACTAGCATTTTAACCATCCTGGTTAATTACATGATAATCACGAAGCGATTGCAAGATAACAAGATTAGTCCTACCAAATTAAAATTCCACTTGCAATAAGATGTAGTAATGAAGTCTAAATTTTCAAAATATTGTGTTATTAGCTAGTGGTCAAACTTATACATGTTAACTTAAACACACTCAAGTAGGATTGTTGACTAAAAAATTTCCATTGGGAAACTCATAAGTACTCCAACTTGATAAGCAAGTCTTGGATGTCATTTCCGAAAACTCAAACCAAGAACCCTTATAACTTATATAAGCTTCTCCTAATAACCTAATTTCAACACCATCTCCCAAATAGTAGGAAAATGATCCTTGCCCAAATTTGGCACCTCCACGGATCGATGGATCCTTCGTCTTAGATTCATCTTCGGTTTAGGTAAATCTGCCCTATGGCATTAGATTTAAAATCATCTTCCTCTTGTGAATCTCTTGCTTAAAAAGTCCAACATACATGTAACTAACCTTTAGTAAATCATCATTATCTATACAAAGAAACATTCACAAGATCTATTAAGGTAAATAACCTTAATTGGATTTCTTTCATAAAAGACATGCAAAGGTGCATTCTTTGAACACTCTCATATGTTTGAGCATTACATATTGTCATCTCCTTAAGCATACTCCTCTAGTTTTCTAGATAACTCATTCCTCACTAACTACAACAAGTTTTTGCTTGCTCTATCATTTAAACCTTAGAATTCCACAGATCTTGATTAAGGAAGAAGTGGAACCTCAATCGAAAGCATTTTAGTTGAGTCATGTTGCGGCCCTCTATAGAAAAGACAATACAAATTTTATCTTTCTACACTTCATAGAAAATATAAGAATTCTGATTTTGTCTAACATGAGAATGACCTCCTGGAGAACAAATCGCTAGAAATATAATTTGACCTAACGTTGAATGGCTTCCAGAGTGAAGTTGGTTCGTGGTATAAGCCCGTAAAAATGGTCGGTTTAGCCTGAATTGAGAACCACAATGATAGTCTCATATTCATTCTCTATTGATTAAAATGGCTCTTTCTAAAATATCCTAAGAGAGTCTACCTTGATAGACATTGTATCTCATTAGGATTGCACACTAAGCAAGTAGATATTAGGTTTCTCATTAGTCAATCTAGACAACATAGCACCTCAATCTGTAGCTGTTAAAGTTTCAAGATGATAAACTTGCTCCCATAATGTAATTATATGCCTTCAAGTATTTATCTTGAGCTCAATGGTTGTTAACTTAGCTATTGAATGCATGCTATTAAATAGGAGTTTGCCTTTTTCTAGTAAATGTTAGATAAAAAAGAATCTTAGTTTTATCTAAATAACACTGCCCTAAATGCTACAAATTGTTCTGGACATGTTATTACAGACGTTTTAACATTTAAAATTATCATGTATTGTATATGCATCATCTTACATTACTTTACATGGAAATTGTGCCACCTCACTCAGTATAGTAGATGGATATGACAAATATAGGTTAGATGTCATATAGTCTTACATTAATCTTGGTTGATTATGTGTTCAATGCATACTTTAGATAAACTTGTCATGCTTATATCTATATGTCTTTATACAACTATGATATATTTTCTTCACACTAAATATCTTATCTACGCTGTCCGTTGTCACTAATCTAAATTTTCAAAAGAGTCTCAAAATGGTCTTAAATCTTCTAGAGTCTTTCGTCACACGTTTCCTTAATCATCATCTCCCTCTCTTCTAAATAACTCCTCTTTTTCACGGAAAAGAGTTAGAGTGCAAATATAATACTCTTTACCAAGTAAGATTTGACCAACTTAAATTATTTCATCCGTAATATTTTAATCTAATTTTAATCTTTTTTTTTTCAACTTGCAATCGCAAACGTTAAAGGTCATATCCAAAAATCCAAATTCAAGCCTTTTAACAATATTAGTTAAAACACTCTTAATTTCTCTTTGACAAAAGCATTCTTTCTTTTTGATGAAACATTCTTTCTCTTTGACGATAACATTCTTTCTCTTTGACCGAAACATTCTTTCTCTTCGACGAAACATTCTTTCTCTTCGACGAAAACATTCTTTCTCTTTGACAAAAACATTCTTTCATTGTCGACAAAACACTCTTTGTCTTCCGATCAAACCTCTTGCTTTCTCACCTCAGACCACACCTCCTTCAACTATAGAGAATGGCTAGGTTTGGGATCGAACTTGATTCGTAGCATTTATATACTAAATAATATAAATAGAAAAATATAAAATATATATAAGTCCTAAAAATCAACAAGATCAATAAAACCGAGAAGTAGTATAGAATGGTTTTCCTCAGGTCAGTTTATCCCCAACAGGCTGGACTGGAGAATCGCATACATCGAAGATTTGAGTTATGAATGAATAAATATGAATTGTAAGATGTGTGAAAAGTCAAATTAAACAATAACAACAAAAACGCTTTAAGTAAAACCTCAAAAATTACAATTAAGCCTAAAAACACAGAGAGAGCACTGAATCCCGAACAAAAGGGGGAAAAACCTAAAATCTTTAAAATTAACCCTACGAAGAAATTTTCACTTCTAAACTACTCTAGGAGACAAATAACGAAGAATGAAAAAGACTAGACCGAAAACGGAGTTCGTTTGACCCAAAAACGAGTCAAGACAAAAACCGCACCCGGACCCGTTCTTTAAAAAGCAAAAAGTTGTAAAAATGACCCTACGAAAAGTTTTATATTTTTCCTACAAACTAGATGACTAAAGAAAATTTTCTAAAAAAGAAAAATATTTTTTTGATAATTTTTGTATTTTTTATGAATTTTTAAAACTTTTAACTAAATTAAATTGTAAAAAATACTAAATGACTTTTAAAAATTCTGAAAATTTTTCCTAAAATACTAGACACTATATTCTACCTACGAAAAATAAGAAACAAAAAGTTGGCTTAATAATAAGCCCGAAAATAAGCTATACACAGCTTATAGCTACAAAACCCAAAACGTGTATAAATATTAAGGCCCTTGGGACTATAACGAAAAAGTCCCAAGGGCGCAGCGGTATGTGTTGTTATAAAGAAAGGTGTACGAGGGTAGAGACCCGGGTTCGAGTCTTGCTCACCCGGGTAACCCCTTGTCTCCTTTCTTTTTTTTTTGGAAAAACTTTGTAAAACAAAGTTGTTAAGGCTTTTGGATGCTTCAACAACTTCGAAAACTATGACTTTATTTTTGAAAGCTATGAATAAGCTTGTAAAAGGGCTTCTAAGGATGGACAGAAGCTATAAACAAGGTATTAAGGCCAAAAATGCTTAAGTCTTTTTTGGGCTTTTAGCATTTAGCTAAAGCTAAAGTAAAAATAACTAAAAGGGGGGCCCTAACCTAACCTAGATAATCACTAAGTTCTAAAAAGCATAAACTAAAAAGTGCTTAAAAAGGGCTTATATGAACAGGAAGCTAATAAGCTAAGCCTTAAAATGGCTAAAAGGCACTACTGTTGGCACTCAAATAACAAATGAAAAGGGCAAATAACAAAAAACAACTAAAACAAACTATCAAAATAAGCTGCTAGACACAATGAGCTTATGAAATACCCGAATAAGTTCAAGATGGCTTATTACCCACAAACAGTACTAACTAAATGAGGTTAGTACTGTTGGGGTAAATTGAGCTTAAAATAACTTAATAACTCAGGACAAAGGCAATAAGCTATCTAAGGCTTATTAACAAACCTAATAAGCAACTAAGGACATAATTTATCATCTAAAAAGCTCCTAATAAGCTAAAAAGAAGTTGAGCAGTTTCTATACTAAGCCTAAGTAAAAACAGCCAAAGGGCTACTTTTAGCTTAAAATAAGCTATCAAAATAGCTTTTTAAGAACAGAAATTGAGGACGCTTATCTAAGAGCCTATGAGGTTTTTAAGAAGAAGCCAAAAGCATGGGTTGAGTGCCCTAGAAAACAAGAATAGAGGGCTTAAAAGTCCCCCCTTGCACAGGGGAATTAAGGCTAAAACAGGGGTTTCTTAACTTTTGACAGCTCAAAATAAGGCTGTCAAATAAGCTCAGAACTTAAAAACTTTCAAAAACAAGATAAAGAACATCTTAAAGTGAGCTTCTGCTCAAACTTTAAGCTTCTGAAAAATAAAGCGAAAACATGCTGATTTTTGAAGATGAAAAATGGGCTTTTTGCTTAAAAATTTACACTTAACCTTTTTGACAGTTTTGACTTAAAAAGTCAAGTGACTTAAAGCTTTTGTTTACACCTTGTTTAGACACACAATGCACTCTTTTTTGACACTAAAACTCAAGTATACAATGGCTTATCTAAATAAGCCATTGTATACCTTTTTAGAAACCACAGTTTTGAAAATAGCTAAAAAAGATTTGAAAACATTTGAGAGAACTTAAAACTTTTTACAAACATACTTAGGATGTGCTTAAATACTTAACTAAAACCTAATTGTGACCCCAACCCATACGACTTCCCTTTTGACCCCTTTTCATGTTTAACCCAAACACCCCTTAAAAATAAGATTTGACATTTTTGAACTACAAATAACTGTATTAATGAAAATTTTGGACAACCAGATATTGAATAAGCTAAACACACAAAGGGCAAGTATGTCAGGACCAACAAGCATCAATTAGCTTAAGGAAGGAAAATAAGCAGTTGAAGAAATTAAGAACAATTTTGCATAAAGTTTCAATTTCCATTAAAAGAGTAGAAGATTACAAAGCTTAAAGTGAAATAACAGAATTTAAAAACAATAATCTTACAGACCAATTTTTAAAGTAAAAAATTACACAACTAACAAAACTACTCCTACATACAACCTCTTCTCTGTCTTCATCTTTTATTTTTATAAGTGAGAGTCCTAGTCTTCTTTCTCAGTGTTTGTTTGTGTTTGTTTGGTGAGAGCAAACACAAAAACTAATCTTGACCCTTACCAATAATCTTGCTGCCGGCAGTCCTTTGATCCAGCCATTGATATGTGTTATGGTGGCCCACGATTGCCAACATGGCAGGGTATCAAGGATTATGGTTTTAGTGAGAGATAGGAGATGGGAATTGCCCAATTGGAGTTTAGAGGGGTTTGCAGGGTATCACGTGAAAGAGAAAAGGTTGTAAGAGTGAAATATGGCGGAAAATTAAGATTAGGGTATTAACTTGGTCTTGATTTTGGGGAAAAGGGGGGAAGGTTTGGGGTTTGAGCAACTTTGGTCCCCCAAATGTTTTATATCTCTTTGCACCATACTCCCCTGCGTGATTGGGTTTGGGGACTTGGCAAATTCAGTCCCCAAAGTTAGATAACTAGTTGCAGTACCTCGTCCTTGATAGGTATAAAAAGGGACTATGCAGTTTTTGCCCCTTGTGGTATTTA
Organism: Tanacetum coccineum; assembly: GCA_026074375.1. NCBI lineage: Eukaryota > Viridiplantae > Streptophyta > Magnoliopsida > Asterales > Asteraceae > Tanacetum > Tanacetum coccineum. The sequence continues at coordinate 3,348 of BQNB010102961.1, read as the reverse complement.
CAGTTTGCCTAAAGTTGCATTATTGCCTTCTCTTTTATCTTTTTGTATTTATTTTTTGTTCTTCTTTAAATAAGTTTTTTAGGTTTTGACAAATTTAACCCCTTCCAAAATAAACCCTTATTATATTCATTTGACTTTTGGCTTCGATTGACCTTGGTTTGACTTTTCTACACTGGCTTTTTGACTTTGTCTTTTTCCTGCTTTTCTATAGCCGTGTCGGTTTTGTCGTTTGGTTTCGTTTTTCTCTGAATTCTAGAATCCGTATTCCTGCACAATAACAATTCAAAACAAGCGTATTTTGCATATTAAGCCGTTTTTTGGGTTATATAGCTTCGTTTTTAAAAGGTAAAAGGATGTGTAATTAAACACAACCAAAATCCCCCATACTAAGGTATTTGTCGTGTCCTCACGCAATGTTATGTCAGTAAACATTTACGAAAAACTAAGAGATTTCAATCCCCCTCGACTAATAACCTCGAAACGCAGCTAAGTGTTCATCAGGGGAACCAAAGAATCAATAGCTTTCGACAAGTCAAAATAACGTTATTTCATCATTTTATTTATCTAAACACTAACTATCCCTAATATATTTGGATTTTCTTTTTCTCTTCTCGACTACCTGTTATGACATCCTTTAATATATCCAACATTTGACATAGAATGAGAAAACGCCCATAGAAGTACACTACGGATTGTGCCTGGCGGATAAATTCATCGTCCCCGATTTTTCACTAGTTCCAAACCAAGCAATTAAACAAGATCATTTGTCAATATAAGTCTAAATGCTAAGCACTCATACTTATGACTTGTGAACTTTTAACTCCCAACATGAATATATGATTTAAATGTGTGTACTCATATTCAACTCAACCATAGATCACCTTATTTCCATAGGTCGTGTTCAAGAGATAAATCATGTACTCAAAGTCATACACTTATTAGGACCTTATAACTTGATTTTAAAGAACGAAATTTAACTGTAGAACTTTTGCATCACTTCAACATTATAATCACAAGTTCTTAAAGCTATGAATGCGTTGCTTAGTTTGAACACCTACCTAGGCCTCGCTTCCTAGTAGGATACACAACATACGACCGATGATCTTAGTTATGAAAATCCCCACCCCGTTGCAGCGTAAGTGGGAAACCACATACAACACCTTCTCCTAATATGGTACATAAGAGATAGGTGTCTTAGTTTGAACCTCACCTAAGACCTCCTCCTGTGAATATCACAACACACCAAATCCAAGAAGAAAAGATGTCTTAGTTTGAGACCCCACCACGTGGTTAGCGAGGGTGGGATTCTCACGACACATCTTTTGATTGTTTCATATAATCAAATGTATGCTTTCATTGTATAATTGCAATATTTATGCATTTTTTGCATTCTATTTCATAATCATGCTTCTTAGCATTTTAACTTTCAAAATACTAGAACATTGAAAATCTCGCTTACAAAAAGAATCAAGTTATAAATTTGAAGCTTTTTTTCTAAAAACAATAATAGACTTCAGTATGAATTGAGACGTTGTAGCACTTGTTAATTATTAAAATTGATTTAGGTGGACTAGGAGCGAATGGGAGAAAAAGCCACAGAGTAACTGGGAGAATGGGTTTACTCCATATAAGATTTTAGAAGAATCTTGCTCAGCACAAAACTTATATTTAACTCTATCACATCTTTTTTCTTAACCTATTAAATCTCGTAGCCTAAATAAAATTCGTGAAAGCTTAGCCTACAAGCGGTAAGTTGAAGAACTAGCTAGGGCTCAACACGCCCGGTCGAGTCAAAAATTATTCTCATTCTACCCATTAGGAAAGTCAAAACTGTGACAAAACACTTATTTTATTTTTAAAATTTTTAAAAATTTTTCAATTTTTTGTACTTTTTTCAAAAAAAAAATTTGGTGTAAAAACGGTTATTGCGTGATAACAACGGCTAGCAGGCAAAATCACATCGAAGATCCCCCCCCCCCCTCCATAGAACTAAACATCGTCCTCGATGTTTTAAAAGGGGTACCTACGTAAATCTAAGGCCGTTTATTAAGTGTGCCAAAAGAAAAACGTTAGTCGATAAGATTAGGATATCGGATTCCCAAAATGAAGCTGAGGATGTGAAGCTCGAGTGAAGGACAAAACCGAGAGTCTTCACAATCCGGGAAATCCTGGACAATAAACCACAAAACATACAAACACGAATAATGAAAGAGGCGAGCCTCATCACAACACAAAACACTTATTAGCATAAAGAAAGAAAATAGACTGGATAAGCATGGGTTGCCACCCACGAAGCGCCTTGTTTTTGTTAACCGAGTCACAAGCTCGACTCGACCCCGAATTCATTGGTCCATGGGGAAGCAAGTGGAAGATAAAATCATCATCGGACTTTCATTCAAGTGGTTTGGATAAACATTGAATTTCATGAAAGTTCCACTCCGATGAGATACATCCGGCATAAGAGAATGATAAGTTGAGATGCCGGGATCAAAAATGGTATCTTCATTCCCAGTGGAGAGAAGATATGGAGGGACAACGGGATACGTGAGAAAAGCAAGAAAGATCCATACAACATAAGCGAAGAGAGAAGATTGGTCATCCTCTAATGGTACATTCACATTAGTCGTAGACACATTCTTACGAATCCCAGGGTCAATAGAAGTCAAATCTCCCGGATCGGGCTCAATCTTAAATTTGAAACATTCAAGATTCGGAAGAGACATGATGTGAGCGAGTTCATCGGCGAACTCCTCATGATAAAGGTCACTCCTATCGGCAGGAGGAAACTGATCATTCGAAAGATCAAAGATAAACGAGTCATATCGAGAAAAATCAACATGAGTAGTGGTACTGCCACTACTCTTCTCTTTAAAATGATCGTTATCAACATAGAAAGCTTTATAATCTAGAAGAGATAAATCAGAACGAGTAGTAGGACTGCCACTACTAATCTCTTCTAGATTAAAGCGAAAAGTTTCAGATTCAGGAATAGAATTATCAAAGGTGTTAGTCTCCTCCAAGAAAAGATTAGAAAATGTGGAGGTAGACTTGATCACAACATCGGAAGATGGAGTGGGATTATCTCTTAATGCATCGATCTTAGCAATAAGAAGATTGACATTCAACAATTTTTCATGAAGGATATCGTCTTTGATTGTTAAAAGAATATCATCATCAATCCATTCAACTTCCGAGACAACAATCTCCACCACCTCTAAGCTGATGATCTCAACATCGGGAGGTGATGCATCGACATAATTGATATACTTGAAGAATTATCATCGTTGGAATTGACAACAATCTCAGAATGTTCATTGAGAGCATTAAGAGGGGTGATATTTTCACAAA